>APFE030007163.1:71820-125823 GCA_000404065.3 Pinus taeda | reverse complement strand
AGGCACAGATTACTTCATGAGGCAAGACAGGCAGAAAGTCTAGCAATTAAATTTGAAATAATGTGAAATGGAAAGATTTTTTAGGAGGGTGAAAAGGGCATAAATACATGAACCCTTTTCAACAGAAGAAGAACATAGAACGTGAAACTTTCCCACAGGCAAAGCAATAAACATGAATTCTACCTTATCTTACTTAGAAAATTTCACTCGAAATGAATATGAATGAATTGTGAAACATAATGAAATACATATGAAACAAAAAGAAAATACATTTGCTAGACTCACACCACATGAATCTCATGAACCAGAGCTGCTGCCTTTCATTAATTCTCTGTCAAAATATACAAGGAGTAACTGAGTTTCTCTCCCACAGTCTCCTACAAATTACAACCAACCTTTTGCAAATGGTTTACATACAATAAATAGACTTTGTAATTGGGAAATAGAAAAACCCAAAGCTGGGGAGTTTTTCAAATCATTACAACCTGGAAATGGAAATCCAACCATTAGTGACAGGTGCAGCGTTACAAAAATGACAAATTGTTTGGGTGACTGCTCGCCTTCCTTTGCCACTTGGATAGAAGCCAACCTTTAGTGAAAATACTTTTTAAACTTTACCTTAGGTACCAAGAAAAATGTATTGTAAATGAGCGGGCCCACTTGGAGAAAATCGTGAATCGAAATGTCGTGGAGCGGAAGTGATTTTGGACTGTGGGTCTTTGTGCGTCGCGCCCAAAAATATATGCATCACGCCACTTTGGAGGTGATTTTGGGGTATTTCTGAAGTCCAAATTGTACCTAAGTGTGCTTGTTAGAAATCCCTACCTGTCTACTTTCCAACCCAATTGGAATTTCGGAAGTTGGTGCTCATTTGCCCCTCCAAAACTTCAATCTCCCAAGACTGCTTCCTATGTGTCAAAATAGGGGTAGAGAGGTCATTTTTTGATTGTTTTTAACCTCCTAGGGACTCAAAACTTGCCCAAACTTCTTGGCCATGCACTAGCAGTCATGATTTTTCATGCTGAATCCAAAAATGCAAAACATTCATGATTTGGAGCTCCCTATCATAAGCGTCACGCCAGTGGCGCGGTGCATGGGGAGAAAAACCCTGTTTTGTGCACAAAAATTTGTCAAATGACCAAAATTTCCCAAAATGTTTTGAAATTTGGGCTAGAGATTCTCTAAGTGTTATACTGGGCCACAAAGGCTTCAGCCAAGATTCGGAGCGAATCTTGCTCTTTTTGCCTCTTTTGTCTTTTTGTCGCTCTCCTCAATTTTGCCTTCAAATTCCTTATCCGAGCCTTTGAACTCATGTTCCTTGCCTTGTAGTGACACACCATCCACCTCAATATGGTTTTGTCCTTGTCAGCCTTCTCTAGCAGTCTCTCAAGGTGGATGTTGATCTGCTCGAGCCAAGACTCTCGGTCATTGTTAATGTCTTGCTCTAATGGAGTGAGCTCATTTCTCCTCTGTTGGGAAGATTGACAATTCTCGCGGATGTTTTGTAGCTCCATGATCTCCTTCTGGTCTTCGATATATTTATTCCTCTACTCCAAGTACCTGATAATTCACTTAGCCCTCTCCAAATTGAGAGACAAGGCTTGGATCTCCGTTTGCTGCTCCTGGATGGTCCTCCTAAGTTTGACACTCTCCACATCTGTATCATCATCATGAATGAGGATGAAGTCGGCCTCTCGTTCACCTGATGGCCCCTCGTCATGCATGGGCCTCTTGCCCCTGTCATGTACCTATGTTGCCGATGTCGAAAGCGAGGCCCCTTCCACCCCAGGTGGAGATAACACTCACTTTGCTGCTGCAAACAAATGTCTACTACCTCTCTTATAGGTGATGAATACCGGCATAGTTGTGGTTTCATGGTGCTCATATTGACGAGAAGGACCACCTATCTCATGTTCAACCTTTGATAATACCTGTGAAGTGCTGAAGAGGTCATGGGAGATGAAATCATCCCAGGTAATGCCCTGTAATCCCAGCTGATGAACGACCAAAATCTTAATAAGAGCAAAATGATAAACACTGTTACGTTGCTGCTGAGGAGTTTTGTGCTGCATGAAGGTGTTCATCCTCTTTATGTTCCTGCAAATGAAATATGGGATGTTCATCATCCGTATCCCGGTAAAATGCATGAGAAACCTGATGTGATAGGCATATAAACGAGACAACCTCCCCTCACAGCAGAAATACTTCATGATCAACTTCATGAGTGGATCAAATTCATCTTTCAGATATTGGAATGGAAAGACTCTTTTGAGCTGCCTCAAGAAGCTGGGCTTAATGTATGGCTCATAATGCTGCCGATCAACCTTCTATTTCTTGTGCCATGGTTCTCCAACGTTCGGTATGCCGGTTGCTAATGAGACAGTTTCAGGAGTCGGTGTGAAGGTGACACCAGCCAAGATAGAGTGATCTCCATGTAAGTGAAGCACAAAAAGATGAGCCAACTCATGATGAACTCGAACACTAGCCACCTTTTGACAAAACTCCAAACATGACAGATGCTGGAAACATGACATAGAAAGAGGGCAGGCCTGCAATTCTGTAAGGGTGGTTGGTTCATCTCTAACATGTCTGCCACTTTTATGATGTCTTCAGGGAGCCTGTTCTTTCGAGGATGAATCACTTTGGGTTTCCATTTCATACTCCGATGAATGCTCAGATGCCATGACCGCTGTATATGGACTATGCTTGGACTACCCTTTGATGATGTATGAAACTATGTGTTGTTATGAACTCTGCCACCAAGGGGAACAATGCAAAAGGGACTATTAGGAAGGGGACTAATATGATGGGATTAGGGGTTATGGGGAGAAATTTTGTTTAGGGACATGTAGGAGGGTTTGGGGATTTTATAAGGTAGGATTTTGGGGTTTTACATTTGACAAATGAGTGGAGGGGATAGGGAATAGGAGTTTATTAACGTTTTAGGGTAGGGAAAAATAGGAAAAATGGAATAGAGGGGAAGGGAACTATGAAAAGGAGGGAAGAGTGAAAGGGAGGAGGAACCTTGGCATCCACACAACAAATTTGCAACCCTAGAAATAATGGTTTTTGATGATTTCAAGTGGTAGGGTTTAAGCGTTTTTATTGCAACTATAAATGGCGATAAACCATCATCACATTCACAAAATTTGATGAGAAACCAAGATGTATACCCTACCTGTCAATTTCAAGGGTTTCAAGGCGATTTGTTGCAAATTTGGAGCAAAATCGGGCCTTTATGGGTGTGTGCCGCGCAGCATGCCCAGTGCGTCACGCTGTTTGTGTGCACCACGCCCATGTTGTTTCAACACTGTGTGGTAGCGCCCAGTGCACTGCGCTCCCTCTGTGTGCCACGCCCCTCTGCCTATGCGCCACGCCCCTCTGCCTATGCGCTGTGCCCCTCCGCCTATGCGCCGCACCTATGAAAACACCTCCAACCTCACTCAAAACGTGAGCTTGCTCTCACAATCACCTTGAAATGCTTTCTCTCAATCCTTGGTGTGCAAAATGACATTGTTCCTTGTGGAAATTCTATATAAAGACATTTGGAGTCATGGTTTTGATTTTTGTTTCTTCAAAACACACTTTGGTAATGTTTTGTTTTGGCATTTTTTCTTGATTTAATGCAACTCTGTATTTCACTTTTCCCTTTGAATTTTTAGCTAAAATGATGAAATTTTTGGCACTTTTTGTAGGGATGGCATGGCATGGCATTTGACAAGGAAACCATGACTACGCCTCAAGAGATCAACTGAAAATTTATTTTTTTTTTAAATTATCACAAATGACACACTGTTTGACTTTCCTTCAAAACAGAGTTTTGAAGAACAATCGTAATCTGTTAACATGACGATGAAAATCTTTAAATCACAACTTTGTAAGGGCCTCCCTCTGGCCTGCATGGCTTTATTGGACATGGTTGAAGACCAAATTGACTAATCCCTAGACCTAATGACTGAAAATGACTCTTGTCCATTAAAAGATCAAACATTGATTGTCATGGACTTTAGTAAACATTGATGAAAAGACCTAAGGTAGCAGGTGCTAGACATGAGGGGAAATGACTAACAAGACCTTTTTCGTCAGATTGTGGCATGCCCCTAGTGAAATGCAGCTGAGTGAATGGAGCGAGACACCTAGAAATGAAATGCATAAAGAGTTTTGATCTCTGACGGAGGACTGACCAGACCGACTCTAACATTAGCTCCAATGGGGGATGGTAGCTCCTTGGAGGTGCCAAGAACAGTAGATCTCTGGAAGAGCTAGACAGTGCCTTCTGTCCATTGGGCTATGGATTCATTATTTCGACGAAAAACAAAAGACTCTGACTCATTTATGAAACCAAAATGACCGAAAAACTGACTCAAATTTAATCTTGAAATGACTTGAAGACTAACTTGACAAACTCTAATCAAACTGAAATAAAATGGTATTTACAGTGACAGTGGAAGCAGCGTCAACAACTTAGAAATGGTACCGCTTGAGCAGCCGACCATTGATTGGCCCTCCTGGACAATCTTCCTCGTTCATTTCCTTCAGAAGAAAGGCATTCTGACCCTGATATGCTACAATATTGAAGGGACCTTTCCAAAGATTCTCGAACTTGTCGTGCTTACCTTTTTCCTCATTCCTTGCATCCCACTTCAGCACCACATCATCCAACTGAAATTTGTCCACCTTTGCTTTTCTGTCATAAATTTTCTTAATATTCTCCTGCAACTTGGACGTGTTTTGGAAAACTTCTTCTCTGATCTACTGCAAGTGGACCATTTGATTCAACCTTATCTGCATAGGATCATCTTCACTGTCGGCCTCCTAAAGAAGTTTGACTACTGGGGCTGTGAGAGAGGTAGGAAACACTGTATCAACTCCATAAACAAGCTCAAATGGGGATGTACCAATGGATTTCTTCTGACTGACCCAATCTGCCCAAAGTGCATTGACCAACCTCTTATGCCAACTCTTCTTGTTTATTTCTAGTAGCTTCTTGATGATGTTGACCAATGATTTATTCGAAGACTGTGCCAATCCATTGCCTTGCGGATGATAGGCAGTTGAGTGACCCAAAAAGATGTGATATTTATGACAAAACTCTACCATCCTTTTTTATTTGAAAGCTGCTGTGTTATCAATGATTAACTTATTCGAGCAACCAAAGCGAGACAAGATGTTATTTTCAAGGAATGAAATAATTACCGCATCTGTAGCTTGTCTGGTGGGAATTGCCTCGATCCATTTCGTGAAATAATCTGTCGCTGTGAGGATCCATCTATGTTCACTGGAAGAAGTGGGACGAATTTCACCAATGAAATCCAACTCCCATTGCTAAAAAGGAGCACTCACCTCAATGGGCTTAACTGGCAAAGGCTGTAATTTCTGCTTTCCTTCGAAAATCTGACATTTATGACAGCTCTTGACCACCTTATATACATCAGCAAACAATGTCGATCAATAGTATCCCGCTCTCAGCACTTTATTCGCTGTTTATTTCCAAAAAAGGTGACCACCACAGTCTCCCTCGTGGAAATCCTCCATGAACTTCTTTGCTTCTTTTTCCACCAAGCAATTTAACAGAACACCACCAAGATCTTTCCAATAAAGTGCAGAATTTAGAATGCAAAACTTGGCAACCTTCAATTTGAGAGTTCTAACTTTGTTTCTAGTCATGCTGGGTGGTGGTGACAAATTTTTAAGCACATATATGATATCTGAATACCGCAGAGAAAGAGCAAACATTTCAGATACCTAAATTGATGAACCTTCCTCATTCTCATCGAACATAGCAGCGATCCGATTTATGTCTAAGGCGTGCAAGTTTGATTTGGCCATTAACTTTGCCAATCCCTGTCCTTTAACAAGCTTTGTGGGCTTTATTTCCACATCATATTCCAACAAAGCTGCAATCCACTTGCCTCGTCTTCCTTCCATATCTATCTGCACTAAAACATCTTTGACAGCAGCGTTAGGAACATAAGCCAAAATACAAGAATGCAGAATATATACCCAAAAATCTTTCAATGCTTTCACAAGTGCAAGGGCTTTCTTCTCAATGATGTTGTATTTTAAGGCTGCCTCTCTTATAGCTCTATTGAAAAAAGCAATTGGTCTTTCGTGATCATCTCTTTTCTACAATAACGCAGATGCCATAGTATGCTCCGAAGCGAATGAAAACAATATGAAATCCTGAGTGTAGTCCGGGCTGACTAGAACTAGAGCTGAAGAAAGAGCCAATTTGACTAAATTGAAAGAATTTACAGCCTTCTCCATCCATTTCACTTGGTTTTCCTTCTTAAGCATGTTTGTAATCTCTCTTAGGTGTTCAGCAAGATTAGGTACAAAGCGGTGTAGAAAATTCATTTTACCATTGAAAGATTGAATCTCTTTCTTATTCCGGGGTAGATCGATTTGCTGAATCGCTTGCACACGTGCTGGGTCAATAAGAATGCCATATTTTGAGATAATGTGCCCAAGTAGTTTTCCTTCCTCCATGGTGAACAGGCTCTTTTTCGGATTCAGTGACAGGCCATATCTTATACACTTTTGAAAGACAATTTTTAGATGGTACATGTGTTCTTCATCAGATTTGGAAAACACCGTCAGATCATCCAGGTACACAACCAAAAAGACATCCTTCTCATTTTTGAAAGCCAAGTCCATTGCATGCTAAATAGTGGCACCCGCGTTCTTCAAACTGAAAGGCATTTTAGCGTAATGAAATGTTCCCCACGGAGTGGTGAACGTTGTCTTGTCTCGGTCATCCTCATGGATAGAAACTTGGTTATATCCAGAATAACCATCAAGTAGTGACATACGAGATGCTTCCACTACTCACTGAAGTATATGATCCATTTTGGGCAGTGGATAGTTATCTTTCAACGACACTTTATTGAGATTTCTAAAATCGACGCACAAGCGAATCTCACCTGTCTTCTTTCGTACGGGCACCAAATTAGATATTCAATCCAAAAATCTAATGGGAACAATGATTCCTGATTTGTACAACCTGTTTATCTCCTTTTCAATTGATGGCAATAGCTTTGGATTTAGTCTCCTCAACTTCTGTCTGAAAGGTTTCTGATTGGGCTTAATGGGTATAGTGTGCTGAATTATATTGGTATCATATGTCTTTAAGTCAGAATAGTCCCAAGCAAACACATCAGCAAATGAAGACAACAAACTGATATATTTGACTTTTATTCTTTGTGGTAATGCTTTAGACAGTTTTACCATTTTAGGATTAGCAAGTGTTCCGACATTGACTTCTTCCACACCCTTCTCTCTTGGCTGCAATGTTGGTTTGCGGTCTACATCATCTTGATTAAAGAGTTCTTCTAAAGGTATCAAGCCTTTAGGAATAATGTTATTCTTTAACTGCAACATGTCCATTTGATCGATCTACACATCATCTTTACCATTATCTTTACCATCATCATTTTCTATATCAATTGAGGTTTTTTTGAACTTACCTTTGTTTTGCAGAAAATCATCAATCTCCTCATCATCTTGGAAAACTTGCCAATATCTCTAATTGTCCGGGACGGTCGGACAATGCTTGACATGGATTTCAAATTCATTACTGGAGTTCATTGGGATCTTCAAACTACTTGCTACCTTAGCAAGAGCATCAGCAATGCTATTTTGTATACGAGGCACACATGTCAAGGTATATTCTGAAAATAATTTTAGGATGTCTAGGACTGCATTACAGTAAGCCTGCATCCGAGGATGCTTTGCTTGCTATTCGCCTCTGACCTGCTTAATCACCAATTTAGAGTCACCATATACTGCAATCCTCTTAGCATTCAGCTTTCTTAGAATTTTTAGGCCAGCAATCAGAGCTTCATACTCAGCTTCATTGTTTGAACAATCAAAAGCTAATTTGTAAGAGCATACCCACACGTTACTAGGCACTTTGTTCGGGGCAGAGAAAGGACTGCGTACCCAAATCCCAATTCCAGCGCCATTATTTCCCACTACTCCATCGAAATCCATGGTCCACAAACCTTCTTCCTCCTCTTGCAAGTGTTGAAAATCTGTTTGTTGTGCTTTGTCTACTTGTTGTCCATTACTTTCAGTTGATCGCTCAGCGGTGTTCTACTGTTCTTGTCCTTCTTCCTTTAAAACTCCTCTGAAATTTTCTGTTATTTCTGGAATATCATCTGCTTCTACTAATTGACTATCAATATCATTGAAACTATCAGAATACAAAATGAAAGACTCTAAATCTGTATGTACATAATTAATCAGATGATTTATTGGTTTCTCCTTGCTTGTAATCATGTATTTCATTT
Organism: Pinus taeda; assembly: GCA_000404065.3. Taxonomy (NCBI): domain Eukaryota; kingdom Viridiplantae; phylum Streptophyta; class Pinopsida; order Pinales; family Pinaceae; genus Pinus; species Pinus taeda. The sequence goes on along the minus strand of APFE030007163.1, from coordinate 117,532 downwards.
TTTGTTCCCGATACAGTTTCCTCATTTGGCCAAACACTGGAATCGTTGCATAGGAGAAATATAGTTGTAGTGTCCCTTTCAATTTTGCTAGCCAAGACCTGGAAAGAAGCATGCCAAACCAGGGAGGAATATTTGCTACCACAATATCCATCAAAACATTCTTCATTGGAATTTGATCCAGATTCACAACCAAGTCTTTGATGAGCCCGATACATATTACTCTCCTCGAATCAAACGAATAGAGATCATGGTATTGCCAGGTGATGTCCAGACCCAGCTTATCCATGATAGCCTTGGGAATGAGATTGTGAGAAGCTCCGGAATCGAACATGGCATTATGTAACACAAAATCATGCAATCTTAAACTGATATAAAAGGGTGGCACATCATTATCAGGAGACTCACCATTCGATGCTGGCCCAAAAATCATTTTGGGTTGATCATCTTCGACATTCACCATGTCAGACATTGGGTCAAAATTCAAAATTTTAGACACTTGACTTCTATAACTGTTGTTCTTCATTATTTCAGTCAAGGGAATGGATACCTTCAATTTAGAAATTTCATTCTCTAAATTAAAAGCGAGAATCTTTTCTACTTCTTTGACTAGGATTTCTTTCCTTTCCTTTTCTTTCGATGCAATTGATTTTTCTACTGATGGTGATTTGCTACTATCCGGATCAACCACCTCCTTTCCTTTCCTTTTTGTAACTGATGAATCATTCTTTGATGCCTCAATGTCCTTCATCTTCTGAATTGGTTTAACTGGAATGTCTCTGTTTCTAAGTGAATATCGCTACTATTGGGCGGACAGAGCATTCATATAGCCTCTTTGGTACTCATCTAATTCTTCCTCCAAAATGGTGTCATTTGCTAGAATGAAATCTGCATCTTTGTGTACAGCCGAACTTTCTGCATACTCCTCATCCTCGGTAATATAAATAGGCAAATGATCAGGAGTAAAGAAGTGGTTTTCTTCACCTATTATATTCTCGTCCTCATCTGACTCTGGTCCATGCACAAAATTTTGCTGCAAAGGTGGTTGTACTGGCTGTTGTGCTATTTGATCTTGGGCTCGCTGATCTCTCCACCTTATCCTATATTGTGGTTGTTGCTGGCCACGAAAGTTAGGATTTCTAACTTGTGGCTTGAGTTTGTCAAGTTTCACCCTTTCAAGCATCTGCTCTACCTTCCAGAGTAATTGATCTACCGAGGAAGATTCTTCTTTTATGGTGACCTTCTTTTCTGCCTTTGCTCTAGCCCTCTTGGTCAGCAAATTTGGTTCCACACTGACTGCGATCTTCTGCATGTCTTCCATTGTGGTCGGTTCTCTTTCTCTTAATTGATAAGCCATGTCAACATCAAAACCATCTGGAAACTTCATGATGGCTAGCCCCATAGGTGGCCTTAGATGATCGGGTAAACAGAATTGAATCTAATGCAGTAGTCTCGGACCAACTCACCAGCATTTCGTTTGATTTGCTCATATTCAACCAAAATTTGGAGACGATTCTTTTTCACTTCCCACCGGCCTAAAAATTGTCTTTGCAGGTCGGCCAAGGTAGCGATACGTGTAGCCGGCAAACCTCCAAACCATTTCCTCACTTCACCTACAAATCTCTGTACAAAGAGTCTCATTGCCACATTCTTTGCATCAATCTCGTGAAGATCACAGAAATCTGCCATTCTGTCCACATGTTACGGAGTGGTAATGCTGTTAGGAGCGCCATCAAACAACAAGATTTTGCTTTGATAATCTACGGGCATATCATCTAAAGCTTGAGGAAGCGCAAGAGGTGCAAAATGAGTAGCCATCACTCTTGGTAGGTTTGGTCTTGGAGGTGTTGGAGGAGTGTGCACAGTTTGTAGCGGGTTAAAAATTGGAATTTGAAGCTATGCTACAATGTAATTATCAATTGACCGGTTAGCCCTTTCCGTTTCCAAGTCTACAAGAAACTATGGATTGGGGACAGTAGAGTCAACCACCCTTCCGGATTTGGTCTCGAACAAGGATATTTCAAACTGCTCATCAAAATCTAGCTCTTCAAGATACTCAAAAATGTTAGGACATGAATGTGATTTAAACACAGAAGATATAGAGCTCTCTTGACAACGAATTCTTGGAATCAAATTGGGATTTTCGTAGATATGTGGAGGATCTGGATCTGGATTAGCTCTGGTATATATTCTAGAAGCCAACGTGCTATTAAGAAAAATCAAAAGAACACGATCAACTCACTCAACCTATCAAATCCTAAACTTATCATCTGGAAGCTTAGAAGTATCAGAAGTAAGGGGTGTAATTTCATTCCCTAGCGGAGTCACCACTGTGTTAGCACCTAAATCTACCTTAGGCTGAAGGAAGGCAAAATTCAAGGTAACCACAAACCACACTCAGTCTGGTAGCTAGCCCTACCAGAACAGGAGAGGGCTCTCTCTGTGTCACGCTCAGTGAATAAATAAATGATATGGTCTGAGATGACTTACAATGAATATTGATTTTAGGCTAGGTAAATAAATATGGATACAAGAGGAAATTTTTGATAAATGACTAAGTTTCTGGGATGTATGGGACCAATGAACAATATGAGCAGAGAATTTAACACAAAGGCACAGATTACTTCATGAGGCAAGACAGGTGTAAATTCTAGCAATTAAATTTGAAATAATGTGAAACGGAAATATTGTTTAGGAGGGTGAAAAGGGCATAAATACATGAATCCTTTTCAACAAAAGAAGAACACAGAACGTGAAACTTTCCCACAGGCAGAGCAATAAACATGAATTCTACCTTATCTTACTTAGAAAATTTCACTCGAAATGAATATGAATGAATTGTGAAACATAACGAAATACATATGAAACAGAAAGAGAATACATTTTCTGCACTCACACCACATGAATCTCATGAACCAGAGCTGCTGCCTTTCATTAATTCTCTGTCAAAATATACAAGGAGTAACTGAGTTTCTCTCCCACAGTCTCCCAGAAATTACAACCAATATTTTGAAAATGGATTACATACAATAAATAGACTTTACCTTTGGGAAATGGAACGACCCAAAGCTGGGGAGTTTTTCAAATCATTACAAGCTGGAAATGGAAAGCCAACCATTAGTGACAAGTGCAGCGTTACAAAAATGACAAATTGTTTGGGTGACTGCTCGCCTTCCTTTGCCACTTGGATAGAGGCCAACCTTTAGAGAAAATACTTTTTAAACTTTTCCTTAGGTGCCGAGAAAAATGTAGGGTAAATGAGCGGGCCCACTTGGATAAAATCTCGAATCAAAATGTCGCGGAGTGGAAGTGATTTTGGTCTTTGGGTCTTTGTGCGTCACACCCAAAACTATATGTGTCGCACCACTTTGGAGGTGATTTTGAGGTACTTTCTAAAGTCCAAATTGTGCCTAAGTGTGCTTGTTAGAAAGCCCGACCTATCTACTTTCCAACCCAAGTGGAATTTCTAAATTTGGTGCTCATTTTCCCCTCCAAAATTTCAATCTCCCAAGACTGCTTCCTGTGTGTCAAAATAGGGGCAGAGAGGTCATTTTTTGAGTGTTTTTGACCTCCTAGGGACTCAAAACTTGCCCAAACTTCTTGGCCATGCACCAGCAATCATGATTTTTCATGCTAAATCCAAAAAAGAAAACCTTTCATGATTTGGAGCTCCCTATCATAAGTTCCATGCTAGTGGCGCGACGCACAGGGAGAAAAACCCTGTTTTGTGCACAAAAATTTGTCAAATGACCAAAATTGCCCCAAATTTTTTGAAATTTGGGCTGGAGATTCTCTATGAAGTTCTATAATGGGCCACAGAGGCTTCAGCCAAGATTCGGAGCCGATATTTCTCTTTTTGCCTCTTTTGTCTTTTTATCGCTCTCCTCAATTTCGCCTTCAAATTCCTTATCCGAGCCTTTGAGCTCATGTTTTGTGCCCTGTAGTGACACACCATCCGCCTCAATATGGTTTTGTCCTTGTCGGCCTTCTCTAGCAGTCTCTCAAGGTGGATGTTGATCCGCTTGAGCCAAGACTCTTGGTCATTGTTAATCTCTTGCTCTAATGGAGTGAGCTCATTTCTCGTCTGTTGGGCAGATTGGCGATTCTCGTGGATGTTTTGCAGCTCCATGATCTCCTGCTGGTCTTTGAGCTATTTATTCCTCTGCTCCAAGTACCTGATAATCCACTTAGCCCTCTCCAAACTGAGAGACAAGGCTTGGATCTCCGTTTGCTGCTCCTGGATGGTCCTCCTAAGTTTGACACTCTCCACATCTATATCATCATCATGAATGAGGATGAAGTCGGCCTCTCATTCACCTGATGGCCCCTCTTCATGCATGGGCCTCTTGCCCCTGTCCTGTACCTGTGTTGTCGATGTCGGAAGCGAGGCCCCTTCTGCCCCGGGTGGAGATAACACTCACTTTATTGCTGCGAACAAATGTCTGCTGCCTCTCTGATAGGTCATGAATACCGGCATAGTTGCGGTCTCATGGTGCTCATACTGATGAGAAGGACCACCTATCTCATGTTCAACCTCTGATAATACCTGTGAAGTGCTGAAGAGGTCACGGGAGATGAAATCATCCCATGTAATGCCCTGTAATCCCAGCTGATGAACCACCAAAATGTTAATAAGAGCAAAATGATAAACACTGTTAAGTTGCTGCTGAGGGGTTTTGTGCTGCATGAAGGTGTTCATCCTCTTTATGTTCCTGCAAATGAAATATGGGATTTTCATCATCCGTACCCTGGTAAAATGCATGAGCAACCTGATGTGATAGGCATATAAACGAGAGAACCTCCCCTCACAGCTGAAATACTTCATGATCAACTTCATGAGTGGAGCATATTCATCTTTTAGATATCGGAATGGAAAGACTCTTTTGATCTGCCTTAAGAAACTGGCCTTAATGTATGGCTCATAATGTTGCCGATCAACCTTCTGTTTCTTGTGCCATGGTTCTCCAATGTTCGGTATGCCAGTTGCTAATGAAACAATTTCAAGAGTCAGTCTAAAGGTGACACTGGCCAAGATAGAGTGATCTCCATGTAAGTGAAGCACAAAAAGATGGGCCAACTCATGATGAACTCGAACACTAGCCACCTTTTGACAAAACTCCAAACATGACAGATGCTGGAAACATGACATAGCAAGAGGGAAGGCCTGCAATTCTATAAGGGTGGTTGGTTCATCTCTAACATGTCTGCCACTTTTATGATGTCTCTGGTGAGCTTGTTCTTCCGAGGATGAATCACTTTGGGTTTCCATTTCATACTCTGATGAATGCTCAGATTCCATGACCGCTATATATGGACTGTGCTTGGACTGCCCTTTGATGATGTATGAAACTATGTGTTGTTATGAACTCTGCCACCAAGGGGAACAATGCAAAAGGGACTATTAGGAATATGATGGGATTAGGGGTTATGGGGAGAAATTTTGTTTAGGGACATGAAGGAGGGTTTGGGGATTTTATAAGGTAGGATTTTGGGTTTTTACATTTGACAAATGAGTGGAGGGGATAGGGAATAGGAGTTTAGTAACGTTTTAGGGTAGGGAAAAATAGGAAAAATGGAATAGGGGGGAAGGGAACTATGAAAAGGAGGGAAGAGTGAAAGGGAGGAGGAACCTTGGCATCCACACAACAAATTTGCAACCCTAGCAACAATGGTTTTGATGATTTCAAGTGGTAGGGTTTAAGCGTTTTTATTGCAACTATAAACGGCCATAAACCATCATCACATTCACAAAATTTGATGAGCAACCGAGATGTAGACCCTACCTGGCAATTTCAAGGGTTTCAAGGTGATTTGTTGCAAATTTGGAGCAAAATCGGGCCTTTATGGGTGTGCGCCGCACAACATTTCCAGTGCGTCATGCCGTTTGTGTGCGCCGTGCTCGTGTTGTTTCAACACTGTGTGGTAGCGCCCAGTGCGCCGTGCTCCCTCTGTGCGTCGCGCTCCCTCTGTGCGCTGTGCCCCCTCTGTGCGCCGCGCCCCTCTGCATGTGCACCACGCCTATGAAAACACCTCCAACCTCACTCAAAATGCGATCTTGCTCTCACAATCACCTTGAAATGCTTTCTCTCTATCCTTGGTGTGCAAAATGACATTGTTCCTTGTGGAAATTCTATATAAAGACATTTGGAGTCATGGTTTTGATTTTTGTTTCTTCAAAACCCACTTTGGTAATGTTTTGTTTTGGCACTTTTTCCTGATTTAATGCAACTCTGTATTTCACTTTTCCCTTTGAATTTTTAGCTAAAATGATGAAATTTTTGGCACTTTTTGTAGGGATGGCATGGCATGGCATTTGACAAGGAAACCATGACTTTGCCTGAAGATGTCAACTGGAATTTTTTTTTTTTTGAAAATTATCACAAATGACACACTGTTTGACTTTTCTTCAAAACAGAGTTTTGAAGAACAGTCGTAATATGTCAACATGACGATGAAAATCTTTAAATCACAACTTTGTAAGGGCCTCCCTCTGGCCTGCATGGCTTTATTGGACATGGTTGAAGACCAAATTAACTAATCCCTAGACCTAATGAATGAAAATGACTCTTGTCCATTAAAAGATCAAACATTGACTGTCATGGACTTTAGTGAACATTGATGAAAAGACCTAAGCCAGCAGGTGCCAGACATGAGGAGAAATGACTAACAAGACCTTTTCCGTCAGATTATGGCATGCCCCTAGTGAAATGTAGCTGAGTGAATGGAGCGAGACACCTAGAAATGAAATGCAAAAAGAGTTTTGATCTCTGACGGAGGACTGAACAGATCGAATCTAACAGGGGCCTTCATTTTGAGCTTTTCTAGGAAGACAAGACAAGACCAGGTGGCGGGGATGACCGATCGAGTTGTGGAGCTGACAGCTGAGGGGGAGAATAGGAACCAAGAGTGGTCTATCAGTTGTTAAAAGGTGGGGGGGGGAGAACAAGAGCAGTCGAGCGAGTAGAGAGAAAAGGTAACCAAAGGCAAAGTCAACCGAGAAGGAAACAAGTGGAATTGGCAGTCTACGTGCAAAGTAGAGGATAGAAGGCAATATAAAGGATGGGAAAGGGTTGGTGATTACTAGTTTTTGATGAACCAAGTGAGTCGAGAATCAATGCAGCCTTCCTGAGTTGTGGAAGGCTGGTACACCCTTGCTCTGTTTGTCTCTGATCTATGGGTTGGGTCATTATTATTGTTGATGATCAGGCTTCAAGCCTTCTATACTTATTTATGTATTTCTTTCTATGAAGCGTAATGAAAGAGACAGTTCGCGCCTATGATGTATTGTTAAGTTCTATACTGGTTCTTAAAAAAGTTTAAATATATGTCTATATGTTGTATGATTTCCTAAGGTAATGTGAGTTGAATAATATGGTTAGATTACAGTAGGTGCTTGATTTTTATGAGTTAAGAACAGTTGCGGGTTGTGGTTCCCTTGGTGCCTCATTCTACCCCGTCAAACTTCAATCACGACACACCTCGGGTGAGACTCCTTACCCTCTCCAGGTAAGGTGAAAATGTTGGTGTTATTTTAGACTACAACGGAGCCTTGTTGGCCCCTTGTGCCTGAACCTAGCGTCTCTTCCCTGTTCCCATTTTCATGCCAACACATGCCAAGTCATTCCAAGTGCTAAGGCATGCAAAGATGTGCTAGGTGTTAGGGTGTGGTGCCAACACATGCTAGGGAGTGTTAAAGAGTGCCAGGAAACACAAGCGAACATTAGTTTCAATTGCATGGAAATGAATAAATAAGAGTGTGTGATAGGGAGTGTTAGTGAATTCCAAGTGTGCTACGAAGGGAGTGACAAGGTATGCTAGCAGTTCCAAGGCATGCTATAGTGCTAGAGAAGCATGCCAAGATGTACCAATTTCCAAGGTGTGCCAATGTTGCTAAGGAGTGTTAGTGAGTGTTAGGGAAACACAAGGGAGCACTAGGTCAAAATGCATAGAAATGAATAAATAAAAGTGTGTGACAGGGAGTGTAGCGAGTTCTAGGTGTGTTAAAGAGGGAACGACATGGTATGATAGACAATGTTAAGGCATGCCAGAGTGTGAAGGTAGCATCCAACCAAGATGTGCCAGGTGTCAGGGTGTGCCAACATGTGCTAGGAAGTGTTACATAGTGCCATGGAAACATAAGGGACCACTAGGTCAAAATAATGCATGGAAATGAATGAATAAGATTTTGTGATAGGAAGTGTCAGTGAGTTCCAGGTGTGCTGAGGGAGTGACAAGATATTATTTGTAGTGCTAAGGCATGCTAGAGGTTAGGGAAATGATATGCTAAGATGTGTCAAGTGTTAGGGTGTGCTAGTGCATGCCAGGGAGTGTTAGGGAGTTCCACGGAAACACAAGGGAGCACTAGTTTCAAATGCATGGAAATGAATGACTAAGAGTATGTGACAGGGAGTGTCAGTGAGTTCTAGGTGTGTTAAGGAGTGAGTGACAAGGTATGTTAGGTAGTGCCAAGGAATGTTAGAGTTCAAGGGAGACATGCCAAGATGTTGTAGGTGTCAGGGAGTGTTAGGGAGTGCCATGGAAACACAAGGGAGAACTAGCTCAAAATGCATGGAAATGAACGAATAAGAGTGTTGGATTGGGAGTGTCAGTGATTTTTAGGTTTGTTTAGGAGGGAATGGCAAAGTTATATGCTAGGCAGTGACAAGGCAAGATAGATTTCCAGGGTATGTCAGGGAGTGCTAAGGAGTGATAAAGAATGTCAAAGCATACCAACGAAAGTAGTGGGTGCTAACACATGCCACATAGTTCCAAGGGATTGTCAGATGTGCCAAGTTCTATGGCATGTCAAGATGTAAACTATGTTGCTAATTTTTTTTATGGCCACGGTTGGACGTGATCCTTGACATGGTAACTTGTAACTTGTTAAGTTGGATAAGTTTAAATTATATATGATTAGCCTAAGATGAGTTATAGTCAGTTTTCAGGTGAACAAGGCATAGTCTAGTTGTAGAAATTGTAACTTGGTCAAGTTGTTTTAGTCGAGGCAAGACTTGGTTGGGTTCCTATGTCCCAAAAAAACTAAGGGTAGTTGTGAGGGCATTATAGTTAAGGATTGTCAAGGTATGCCAAGGAATGAAAAGGCATGCTAACACATGTAGAACATTTCCAATGCATGTTGAGGAATGTTACGGAGTGTTAGGACATCACAAGGGAGAACTAGGTCAAAATACATGGAAATGAACAAATAAGTGTGTGTGCCAAGGAGTGTCAATGAATTCTAGTGTCTCAAGGACAATGTGTGTTAGGAGAAGGTCAAAATAGGAATTGTAGGAGGAAATCCTATGGTTACAATTATAAGGGGTTGGTCAAACCAGTTTCAGACAAAGGGAGACTTTGGGTTGGGCACAACAATGTTTTGCCAATGACATGGTTGGGTTACCAAGTTGCAAAAATAGTAAAGCTATCTATGAGGGCATGAAAATTAGGGGGTGCCAGGGAATGCCAGGAAGTAATAACACATGCTAGACAATTCCAAGGCATGTTAGGCATGTTAAAATAGACCAACTGCTAAGGCATGCCAAGATGTGAATGTGTCAGGTGCTAGCATGTGGTGGGAAAGCATGCTAGGGAGTGTTAGGGCCAAGTTACAAGGAAACACAACGGAACACTAGTTTCAAATGCATGGAAATGAAGTGTCAGTGAGTTCCAAGTGTGCTAAGGAGGGAGTGACAAGGTATGCTATGTAGTTCCAAGGCATGCTAGAGTGCTAGGGAATCATACCAAGATGTGCCAAGTTCCAAGGTGTGCTAATGTGTGCTAAGGAATGTTAGGCAGTGTCAGGGAAACATAAGGGAGAACTAGGTCAAAATGCATGAAAATGAATCAATAAGTGTGTGTGACAAGGAGTGTCATCAAGTTCCAAGTGTGCTAAGGAGAGAGTGACATGGTGTGCTAAGTTACGCTAAGTCATGCTAGATTGCTAGGGAGACATGCAACCAAGATGTGCCAAGTGCCAGGGTGTGTGAACATGTAGTAGGAAGTGTTAGGGAAACACAAGGGAGCACTAGGTCAAATTAATGCATGCAAATGAACAAATAAGAATTTGTGACAGGAAGTGTCAATAAGATACAGGTGTGTTGAGGGAGTAACAAGGTATGGTAGGAAGTGTTAAGGCATGCTAGAGGCCAGGGTAACATGCCAAGATGTGCCAGGTGCTAGGGTGTGTCAATGCATGCCAGGGAGTGTTACGGAGTGCCAAGGAAACAAAAGGGATCACTAGTTTAAAATACATGGAAATGAAGGAATAAGAGTGTGTGACAAGGAGTGTTAGTGAGTTCTAGGTGTGGTAAGGAGGGAGTGACAATATATGTTAGGTGGTGCCAAGGAATGCTAGAGTGCTAGGGAAACATGCCAAGATGTGTCAGGTGCCAAGGTGTGCCAATGCATGCCAGTGAATGTTAGGGAGTGCCGCAAAAACACAAGGGAGAACTAGTTTAAAATGCATGGAAATGAAGAGATAAATGTGTGTGATAGGGAGTGTCAACAAGTTCCAAGTGTTCTAAGGAGGGAGTGACAAGGTTATATGTTAGGCAGTGCTAAGGCATGCTAGAGTGCCAAGGCATGCCAAGGAGTGCTAGGGTGTGCTAAGGAGTGAAAATCATGCCAAGAAATGTAGGGGATGCTAACATGCGCGACATAGGGCTAAGGGATTGTTAGACGTGCTAGGTGCTATGGCATGTCAAGATGTAAACTTTGTTGATTAATTGTTTTATGGCCATGGTTTGACGCAAGCCTTCACTTGGTAACTTGTTAAGTGGGATGAGTTTATATTGGACATGAGTAGCCTAAGATGTGTTAATAGGCAATTCTTAGGTGAACAAGGCATAATCTAGTTGTACTAACTACAACTTGGTTAAGTTGTTGTAGTGGAGGCAAGACTTGGTTGGGTTCCCAAGTCTTAAAAAAAGTAAGGGTAGTTGTGAGGTCATGATAGATAGTGAGTGCCATGGCATGCCAAGGAATGAAAAGGTGTGCTAACACAAGGCAGACAGTGTCAATGGATGTTTAGGAGTGTTAGGGAGTGTCAGGGGAACACAAGGGAGAACTAGGTCAAAATGCTTGGAAATGAACGAATAAGCGTGTGTGCCAAGGAGTGTCAATGAGTTCTAAGTGTCCCAAGCATGAAGTTTCTTAGGATAAGATCATAATATGACTTCTAGGAGGCAAGCCTACGTTGTGATAAGGCGTGGACAAAGAAATTTTAGAGGAAAGGAGACTTTCGGTTGGGCATAATATTGTTTTTCTAATGAATTGGTTGGGTTCCCAAGTGGCAAAAAAAGTAAGGCTATCTATGAGGGCATGACAACTAGGGAGTTACAAGGTGTTCTAGGGAATGTAAGGTTCTCAAGTCATGGAAAAATGTAATACTACCTGTGAGGGCATGACTGCCAAGACGTGTTAGGGAATTCTAGGGCATGCTAACATGTGCTAGATAGTACGAAGGCATGTCAAAAAAGATAAGGTGTGCCAAGTGGTAAGACCTACCAAGATGTGCAAGGGTGTGAAAATGCATGCCAGGGACTTTCAAGGCAATAAAAGGGAGGAACAATTTAAACGATAAGGAAATGAACACATAATAGGGTTAATAAGTCATCAATTTACCTTTTCCATGAGGGGAATGCTAGGACCACCAACACTAGGTGACAATAGGTGCCAAGTGCCAAGTGCCAAGTGCCAGTGCATTCTAAGTGGAAAATATTGCTTCGTTGCTTCTCATCTACTTTGCAACAATTAATATCAAATAACTATAATATTAAACCATGCCAAAGTATACCAAGTCATCTCAATGCATGCCAAACATGTTAAGACTTGCCATGTGCCAACATGTGCCAAGTGCCAATATGTGTCAGGGAGTGTGATGCATGCTATGAAGTGGCATAACATGTTGAAGTGTGATAAGGTGTGCTAGAGAGTGCTAATGCATGTTGAGGAGTGTTAGGGAGTACTAGGACAACAAAAGAGAGCACTAGGTTAAAATGCATGGAAGTGAATGAAAATGAGGGTGTGTTAGGGAGTGTCAATGAGTGCTAGTTGTCATGCCAAGGTGGGAGTGACAAGGTATGCTAAGCACAAGTAAGGCATGCCAGGGAATATCAGGGCATGTCAAGAAGTGCTAGAGTGTGCTAGGTAGTTCTGGGATATTCTAACATGTTCCAAATAGTGTCAAGTCATGCCAAGTCATGCCAGGTGCTAAGACATGCTAGGATGTGTAGGGTGCCAGAGTATGCCAATATGTGTCAAGGAGTTTCAAGGAAAAAAAAGGAATAACAAAGCTAAAATGCAAGGAAATGAACACATAAGAAGGTTAATAAGTTGGGACTTTATATTTTTCAAAAAGGGCATGCTATGCACACTAATAATATGTTCCAATACATGCCAAGTGCCAATGTGTGCCAAGTGTTAATGTATGTCAATGCAATATTATGCCAAGGTGTTCCAGGGCATGCTAGGGACTACAGGGCATGCCAACACATGCTAGGGGAGTGCTATAATATGCTAGGGCATGCCAACATGTGCTTGGGCATCCTACTCATGGAAATATGTTCTAGGTACAAAGATGTTCCATGTACAAAGATGTTCCAAGACATGCGAGGTGTCAAGGAATGTTACTGTGTTCCAAAGCATTTTAAAGTGTTCCATGAGTGTTGAGGAGTGTTAGGTCTCTCTCATTAATATAATTGATAGAGCTTGATTATGTATTAAATAGTATAGTTCCTACACACGCTGGTGGAACTTTATCTAAAGGGAATTTTCTAGATAATAAAACTAATAGAGATGAATCATCTGTTGACTCATGGGAAAACTGTATCCTTATGACTTGAGGGAAATGATACACACTAATTACTTCTTAACAAACTGATTGACTCTAACCACTATGGCATTGGACAAATAATGAAAAGAACTCCACAACAATGGTCTTATATCGTTATCTTTTGACAAAAAATATAGTAACAGGTACATAACATCTTCAAAAACTCATTGGAATGATCAATGATGATGAACATTTTTTGATTGTCACCAAAAGCAACCAAAAAGAGTATTGGTGAGGGTCAATAAAAGATCATCACTACAAGTGTCACCAAATAGAGAATTAGTGATAGGTTGTTAATTACCCTCACCAAAAGTGTCACCAAAGAGAGAATTAGTGGTGGGCCTTTAACAACCCTCACCAAAAGTGTCATTGAAAATGACTTTGGTGACAAACCTTAAAGGACCATCACTATATGCACTTATAAAAATGTTTTTTAAGGACCATCACCATATGTGACATTGGTGGTGGACCTTAAAGGTCCTTCACAAGCATGACCCTCACCAATGACCTTATTTCTTGTAGTGAAGGCTATGAAACTGTGCAAGGCAGATTTCAAGCTGGGATGTGGGCTCCGGGCATTGCCAGTGAAAATTATGTAGAGGTCACTAGGAGACCGAAATGGACAATACGGATCAGCAATGACTGTCCGCGGGATCTGGCTTGGTTGGAGGGCGGATCTGCATAATTTTTTCAGGGAGGCAGTGTAGGCAATAGAGGGGGACTGGTAGAAAAAACTACACAATTTCTCTGGGGAGTTAGCAGCGGGCTATAGGAGTGTTGTTGACAAAAATTGTGCAATTTTTCTGGGGAGCTAGCGGCAAGCTGCAGGAGTTCTGTTGGAAAAAAATACACAATGATGGGAGGTTGGCCTACTAGACATCCTTGGGCAATTTCTGAGTTAAGCGAGATGTTGGGCAGCTGTGGAACTGCTCATGAAAACTGTACAGTTTTCCAAGTGAGCAACAAGTTGGCTGACTGGGTGATTGGTTGGAAACATTACGCACTTTTTTGAGGGAGATAGTGACAGCCACAAGGTGTCCGTTCAGCATGTCTGTGAAGTTTTTTCAATTAGTGGAGTGAGCATTCTTTGCAGCTTTTACACAAATTTTTGGGGGAGTGAGTCTTGGGGTCACTGCCCTATCACACTCTTCGGTTGACCAACAAGAGGCTCGCTTGATGTGATTGGGGGCAATGTAGATTGAAATGGATTATTGGGAAACTTTTGCATTGTTCTGGGTGAGATTCATTCGAGTTGATTCCAGGGTTGTGTAGTGCTGACTACTTGGGAGGCATCCTCAAGCTCTACGCAATTTTGGGTGGTAGTACATAATCACTGAGAGCTGAAACTGAGCAATACAGCTCAATGGATGCCTGGTTGTTGGAGGATGGTCCAGTCGACCAAGCTTCAACAAAGTTACTATGTGTGTGAACGAGTGACTTTGTACATGCATGACCTCATGAACACACACTCAACAGGACCTGATGAGAAGACACCTTGAACCAACAAGATAACACACACTACATGTGAATGATTGATGGTGTGAGCGACAAGCGTGACACTTTTGATAGGTCATTGAATGACCGTGACGACGCTTGAGAGATAGTGCATACAACTTCGTGTGTGAGTGCGATGAATTTTTACATAGCGGACACAACTTGTACACACGAAGGTGGACCTTGTGCATGGCCAAAACATGGTTGCAAGCATGACATTGTGATCGACATGCAAAAAGATGTTTGTTGAGCAGTCAAGAGAGGAGGGTGGAAAGACTCAACAAGAGCTCACGAGATGAGCCCGAGTGCTTGAAAACATCAAGGAAAAACCCAAGGAAGGCTTCGAAATTGGATGCAGGCCAAAATTTTGGAGGGTGTTGCAGCCGCTACAACACTTGGCGACACACTTGTTGAATTCCAGCTTCTCTGTTTTGGTTCATTGATAGCACATAGCCTTGGTCTTTCAAGGACTATTGAATTGTTGTGCGGGTTACTTCAGCTTCCCCACTTACCCCATGGACAGACATGGTTCACCTTTCGCCAACTCAATAAAACACAACAAGTTTCAACTTGATCACAATGTTTTGAAATCGGGAAGGGTAGTTTGGCTCACGAGCTAAAAAAAAAAATCAAAGTATAAGTTTTCATTTCTGGTGTTGCTCTATTGCCAGGAGGCTTGAACAACACCCCAATGGATTCATGCAGTAACACATGCATTACTCCACTACCAGCGATCCTGGTCAGTACCCCGGTGGAGTTGCATGCTTCACCTCTCTGTGCAAGAAGAATTTCTCTTCTTTCACCTTTGTATTTTTTAAGAGGACTATGCATTAGCACTTAGTTATTTTTTGGGGGTGGAATACAGATCCCGTCTTATTAAGAGCAAAAGAGGTTGTTCCTTCAGAGAAGCATGTGAGACCTCTGACATAAGTTTGCTCGTTTAGATTTCCCCTTCTCTGTTTCTACTAGTTGGATGAGCTTGAACACACAGAGCAGAAGGTTGAGTAAAGGCACGGGGTTTCCCAATGTGGACACAAGTTCATGGTTGGAACCAAGCTTCCCTTGCAAATGACTTGTATTTTCCGTCAAGACTTCATCAGTCGAAGATTTAACCAAGCACAGAGAGGACGGACACAGGACTAGCCAAGTGCTGAAGTGTCACAAGACTCTTTAGATCTGAGTCACATACTCATTCAAAAGCCAGAACTCAATAGACGACAACACTTATTTACAAAACTAAAAATATCATGATACTAAGCAAACAAAATGAAACGAAACAAAAGTAGTAATCAAAGCAAACAAAACAACAAGCAAGAAAAACGAGAAATAAAACAAACACTACTCCTACTCCTATGCTAAACAGTGCATGGGCATACTCATGCGAATTGATATTTCCAATGTGGCCACCGGCGCATTAGCTGGCCCATGTTGGTGAAGGCATGGCTCGCGAGAATCACAGTCAAGTGAACCAGCAAACATAAAAGATATAAAGATGAAGCCCAACACTCCAAGTTTAAATGCATCCAAAGAAAAGAAAAGAGCGAAAGCACAAGACAAACCCTCTATGGACTTACCATGGTGTTGTGACACACTGCGTAGAGATGATAAGCATATGCACTCTCTTGACTGTGGTAGACAAGCAAACATGAGAAAAAGAAACAAATTACTCCTTGCAAGTTGCTTGCTGTGAATGATTCCTCTAGTGCGCAAGTGATGGGATCATGTGACTCTGGTGGAGGAAGTGAAATCTGTGTGTTGGATTGATGTTTAGTGCATACAGATGAGTGATGAGGAGCCTTGGGTGTTTCATAAATTTTTTGATCGAAGGTGGAACTAACCTCAAGACAGCGAGGGCTTGACATAACCATTAGCTTAATATCAAGTGCCTCGATAGCTTATGGGGTTTCCACTTCGTCAATAGATAGATCATCAGAGACTAGTGGCTTAGACAGATTAACAATGAGTGAATCAACATCGTGATCAAATGAAGAAGTACAGAGATCACGACAACCATGATAAGAAAATTCAAGATGTTTGTCAGCATCCTCATGATTTGATGAATCATACGAACAGGTAGATGACAAGAAATAATGTTCACCCTATGTGTTTCAGGAAAAAGAAGATGAAAAATCAAGTGCATTTTCAATGAATGGTTTGTTCTCTCCGCTATGAAATGATGGACTGAAATCAGGTGTGTTTTGTGAATGATCATAAGCAGATACATCCATGAATGGATTAACACAAGGACAATCAGACATAACAAATTCACCAACAATGTCAGGGAAAAGCAAGGGAGGCACAGATAGAAGGGGGTCATCCTTCACCGTGGGTTCATGCTCAGATGCTTGGTCATACTCTTCGTGAATGAAAATGCAGGCTTGTTTTGCAACATCAACTCTGTCAATGGCTTAATCCTCCTTCACAACAGTTCTAGAGTCTAGAATGGAAGAACACAAGATAGTGCAATCTGGAGGATCAGCAAAACGCAGATATGGAGGTTGAGGTAACAAGTGTGTATGACAACCCATGGGCTTCCCAACCAAATCTGCACAGATATTGAGATTAGTGAGGGTGGGAGGATGTGAAAGTTGAACAAACATGTGTGCATGTTCTCCCACAACACTCTATAGTGGTGGAGCTATTTGATGAGGGGAAGGCAAACAACCACTTGCTACAACGACTGTGTCCGCTTGTGATTGCGCAACTCCATCACCAAAGCATGTTGAGAGGGGTTTGAAATTTAGCTTCATTTTGCGACAGAGTGATTTGGTAAGGCAATATTCAAATTTTTCCATGAGATATTAGAATTTCATCTGACTTTTTAGAGCTTCAAACATGAATAGAAGGAAGTGCCGCGAAAAATCCATAGGCGATTCATGTGGGGCCTTTTGTTGTTTTAACAATTTTTTATCAAGTGCTTTAGGATCAAAGTGGTGAAAAACAGATTCAATTATATCACTGAACTACTTGAATGAGTGCATGGAGTTATGAGGTAATATGCTACACCATCGTAATGGGTGGTCGTGAAGTGTGTGTGTGAGTAGTGAACATACCTTTGTTTCATTAAAACCTTCCACGTTCTCCATGAGTGCATGAAAGTCATTTCAGTGCTCATGCTAGGCCACTTCGCGTTCACCATCATATGTGATTTCTGACAAGTCATCCTAGAACTCCCTCTCGATGTGAAATATATGTTCGTTGGACAGACATTTCAGAGGGTGAACTATAACAAACTCCATGATAGATGTGTGATGATTAAAAACAAATTGTGAGGAATCAACTTGTCATCTAGCCCTCCTTCTAGCGCCATAAATGTTGACGGTGTTGGACCTACCAACATTCAGGGGATCTCCCTAGTATGAAGTCCCAACTAGACCTCACACAGTTTGGTGTAGGATTCCCATCCGATATGATGGCCTGGTTGCCATTATCTTAGAGATATGCCTTAGCTCTTTCTTGTTAGCATGTAAAAGTGGTTTTCTTTGTCTTCGAACAACGAGGTACGCGTGCCTGGTTAGTGGTCAGTGTCACTTGTGTCAAATTTATTTCACTACAGAGGGGGAGGGTGGAAGTGAGTCTCAGGTTGAAAGGGAATATTCCCAACTAAGCTAGAGACACACAACATAACATGACCTGTGCAGCTTCCGATGGAGTAGTCCACACAGATGTGGAAGTCAAAAACACAAGGTAAACAGATAGCATGTAAAACACCCAGCGGAACAGTCCACATGAGTGCAATGGGTGTTATAACAAGTTTACGAGAATTAATATTTCAAGTGTATGGCGAGATAGCCCACATGGGAGAGACAGTGTTAGCAACTAATACAACACATTTCTAATAGCATGTGTACTAAAACGACTGAAATAGTTCAATTGTCTTAATATAGGTTAAAGCAACATGCATTACAAGCGTCCAAAGAATAGTCTTACAAACGAATACAATACATGTGTGAAAGCATGCTAGCCTGTTATTAGGATTCTGAATTAAGCAAAATTTCCAAGACACATCCATACACCATTACATCACTAACCCTAATAGTGGGGTGTTAGAGCCACTGCTCGCTCCTCAAAGAAAATATTACAGACTTTCAAGGCTATGTGGGAGGAGCCAAGGTGAAAAAGTCTTTTGCATGTACAAATGAGGGGTATTTATAGCCAAGGTTAAAACTGACCCTTATGGTTGTTCGACTTCCCTCGTGACTATTTGACTTACATGACTCTCCAACTTTACATGTCTTTTAAGATTTACATGTGGGTCTCTTGGACTTCTACGTTACATTAAAGTGATTACAATAGTATGGCCCACAATAGTGATGGGGCCGTGATAACTCATGGCATGACTCGACAGGACAGAGTTGGTGTGTTCATGTTGTTTTTGGTGTGCATGTAAAGCTGTAGTGTTGTTGAGTGATGTATGTCCTCTTTGTGTATCATATCTTCACCTTTACATGGCAAGGTGTGTGAAGTCTTCGATGGTCTTGGTTCTCACTTGATTTTGCATGTGCACATCACGCCTTCACTTGTACTTTGGCATGTTTCATGTGTTCATCCGTCCATTCACGAAAAAATCTCCTCGCATGCATTCCGCATTAGTCCGTTTGTGAACAAATCTCCTCGCATGGTCTCCTTGTTCATCTCGTTCGTCGTCACGTCATGTCTCATTCATGTACCTATATTTTCAATCACTCATGATGAGACGACATCAAATCTAGAAATCACCTAGTCTACCATGACGCATTGTCATTCACTTTTGGATGCAGGTGACCGGGAGAGAGGATAAGGCTTTGAAACTACGCACGACAGATTTCAAGTTGGGTTGCAGGCTCTGGGTGCTGCCGGTGAAAATTGTGCAGAGGTCACTAGGAGACTGAGATGGACAATCTGGATGAGCAGTGATTGTCCGTGGGATCTGGCTCAACTGGAGGGCAGATTTCGCAATTTTTTCAGGGAGGCAGTGCAAGCAGCAGAGGGGGACTGGCAACCAAAACTGTGCAACTTCTCCGGGGAGCTGGCAGGGGGCTGTAGGAGTGTTGCTGACAAAAATTTTGCAATTTTTCTGGAGAGATGGCATCGGGCTGTGGGAGTGTTACTAGAAAAAACTGCACAATGCTGGGAGATTGTCGTGCTAGACATCCTTGCGCATTTTCTGAACCCAGCAAGATATTGGGAAGCTTGGGAACTGCTCATGAAAATTGCGCATTTTTCTAGGCAAGCAGTAGGCCAGCTGACTGGGTGACTGGCTGGAAAAATTGCACAATTTTTTGAGGGAGACAATGACGAACACAGAGCGTTTTTCTGGTATGTTTGGACGGTTTCTTCAGTCAGTAGAGTAGGCATGCTTTGCAACTTTTATGCAATTTTTTGGGGGAGTGAGTCACGGGGTCACTACCTGGTCAAAGTCTCTAGTTGACCAGCTGGAGGCTTGATTGATGTGCTTGTGGGCAACGCAGATTGAAATGGCTTGCTCATAAACTTCTATGTTGTTCTGGGTGACAATCGATTGGGTCGATTCTTGGGTTGTGCAATGTAGATTGCTTGGGAAGTAGCCTCAAGCTCTGCTCAATTCTGGGTAGTAGTACATAATCATTGAGAGCTGAAACTACACAATGCAGCTCAATAGATGTTTGGATGTTGGAGGATAGTCTGGTCAACAAAGATTCAAAAAAAATACTGTGTGTGAACGAGTGACTCTGTACATGCATGACCTCGCGAACACACACTCAACATGACTTAATGACAAGACACCTCAAACTAACAAGACAACATACACTTAATGTGACTGACCGACAGTGTGAGTGACAAGGGAAACACTTGTGATAGATCGTTGAATGATTGCGAGGACGCTTGAGAGACAATGCATACAACTTAATGTGTGAGTGTGATGAATGTTTACATAGCATAAACGACTTGTACACACAAATCCGGACCTTGTGCATGGCTAGAGCGTGACTGCAAGCATGAAATTGTGACCAACATGAAAAAAGATGTTCGTTGAAGGATCAAGCGAGGAGGGTACAAATACTCAACACGAGCTCACAAGATGAGCTTGAGTGCTTGTAAACATCAAGGAAAAACCTAAGGCTCAAAAATTGGATGCAGGACACAATTTTGGAGGGTATTACAACCGCTACAATAGAAGGATAATTTAATTTTGACCCTTGTACGTCAACGCTCATAAAATAGATAGGCTGCTCATTTCCTTCAGTATCATTTTGAGTCAATACAGATGCAATAAATGATTCCGACAAAGGTATAAATTAGGAATATTTGCCATAGTCTGGATTGAATAATGTGAGTGCTTTAGAAATATCCTACTTGATTCGAGTGAAAGTGTCCTTTTCCTATTTTTCCCATTTATATGTTGTATATTTCTTATCATCTCTTGTATAGGCTTAACTATCTGAGCATAATTAGAGATGAATTTTCTCAGGCAATTGATCTTTCCCAAGAAAGACTACATAGCCTTCTTATTCATTGGGAACGAGATTTTTGTAATGGATATGACCCTCTCGGGATCAATTTTAATTTTGATTTTTGCAATCATGTGTCGTAAGAGGGTTCCTTCTAACACACCAAAGACACTTTGCTTGGGATTGAGAGAATCCCATATTTGTGACACCGCTCATATATTTGTTTCAGATGACGTACATTATCTGATATTCTCTTGGAAAACATAGTAACATCATCCAAATAAACAACTACGCTCTGACCAATAAGGCCTCAAAAAATGATGTCCATTACTCTTTCAAATGTTCCTCGTTTGGTCTTGAAGGTAGTTTTAAATTGATTTGGTTCCACTACTAGCACTTGATTGTAACCAGAGAAACCATATAGTAGCGAGAACATCTCAGACCCAGATACTGTCTGGAGGATATGTTCCATGGATGGCACTGGGTAATTATATTTATCAGATGCACGGTTAAGATTGCGGTAATATACACATAACCTTATTTTACCAAAATTATTTCTGGTTGGGACCAAATTAGAAACCCAAATGGAGTGTCTGACTTTAAAAATGATCAGCGCATCTAGTAGCTTTCTCAATTCCTTTTGTATGAGTGGTTCCAGTGTTGGATGGACTTTCCTTAGTTTTTGTTGGAACAATTTTACCCCTACCTTTATGGGAATTTTGTGTTGGATAATACAAGTGTCATATGTCTTTAAATCATCATATTTCCATGCAAACACATCATGGTACTATTTGAATAAGTAGATAAACATCCATCACTATTATGGCAAACATCATGTATTGAGGTTCACATACTTCATATCTTCTTGAGTTCCTATATTGACTTGTTTAGATGATAACTTTGAACACTAAGTCTTTATATTGATCAGTCCTCTAAATCAGTTCTACAAATCATATAAGTTCCCCAGGGACACCAAATCTTTAGGGATAGTGTTTCCTTTCATTGCATTAGATGCCTCCTACAAAGCCTTTTCGTGTTCATCCTATTTTATGGCAACATCCTTGAATATGTCTACATTATCCATAAAATGCAGTATATGTTGGTCATCATTGAAAACATGAAAATTAGTGATGTTGTCAGGCACAAATGGTATATATATAATTTCAATAGAAAAACCATTTCCCAATCACAACATTATAGAAGGTGCATTTTCTAATGCATCTGCTATGACATTTATCAGCCTCAAAACAAAAATGATATTAAAAGCTTTAAAATAATTAATTAAACGTCATGCCTCTTACTGGTAGTTTTTAAGATTCGATGAAACATAGTGGATACTATCTCGTACCTGACAAGTGACCACCTCTGAGTCAGCAATTACCGTGATGATATCTACCTTCATATTGACAGATTTCTTCAATCCAAGTACATGTTTCATATTTTCCAGTGTTATTTGTACACTCAAACTCCAAATGGAATGAAAGGATATGCTTCTTATTACATGGGTCTATAAGTACGCAACCAACTCCAAAGCCATCCTATGTATTTGAACCATCAAAATATAAAGTCCAAATATTGTTAGCCCCTAAGATGCTTCCTATACTATTATTATTAGTACATCTATATTAAAATATTCATTTGCGTCAGCTAGAGAACAAAGAATGAGCTCTAGCTATGTATCTGGTGGGATGGGTGATGGTTGCACTTTGTAACACCTGCGGTTAGTTTCAAGGAAAAAAATTCCAAATATTAGGTCAGCAAAGGAAATAGGCTCATTCTGGCCCTCAAGTGGTGTCACAGTGTGTTTCATATATGGCTCACTTTCCACTTGAATCTAGTTATTCATGCCCTTATATGGAAGCCATAAATGTGACCAGTCTGTAGAAAAATAGCCTTGCAATTTGCTAGAACAATCTATGCTCAGGAGTACACCATAGGCTTCAGGCATCTCCATAATTACAATATTTATACATTGGTGAACTCGTTGAACAGATGATAATTGAATAGGAACATTCTTAAGTTCACCAATAGCTTGGACAAGAGACCTGTCCAATTGAATGATTTGTGCATCAATTTTGTCCCATATAGCATTTATTTTCTTGGCAACAAATAATTCCATTACATTCATAGATGCACCACAATAGACTAAGAACTTATGGACATTATAATTAAAATTTTCAAACGTTAATAAAAATTGGAGGCAAGAGAGTGTTATATTATAATGTTACAACATTAACTACAAATTCAAGGGAACCAAAAGACTTACCAAACACCTTATGAGAGGTAGAAGATTTGTCACCTTTCAAAGGTTGTGAAAAGGCTTGGAAATATTGGCTCGAGATCTCTTCAAATATTCAACTATTTTGTGCTCAATTATCTCACCTTTAGCAAGCAGTGCTAAAGTGTCTGGAGGAGTAGCTTTGTTTGACACTTCCAGACAGATGGACTTACTTTTATTGCTGGAGGAAGTGTTCTTAGAAATATTTTTGTTTCCAGACTTACTCTATGTATTCTAAGAAAGGTTGACTAATGGTGAGATCCTTCTTGGAACATTTTCCTTCAATTTTTCTCTCGTTAAATCCTATTCACAAATGGGTCCTTTTCTACTCAAACTATATTGACCATTTTTCTTCTGAGGAGGGGCTTCACTTTGTAGCGGTGCTTCAACATGTTTCTTGTCAGCATTAAGAATACAATCAAAAGTTTCACCACATGTACAATACCAGTACCTTCTTTAGCTATTGCAAGTTCTTTTGTTTCTTCTGTTTATTCTAACTTCTCATCTACTAGTAAGGAATCCAGAATGTGTGCGGCCAAGCATTCATGTTGTGGTTCCACCGTGGGCATGTCTTTTCTAAATGATATTCGTGATGGAAACAAAAATAGTTTTCCATACCCATACTTTATATATTCAACACAAAATTTGAACCCTACAGAGACTTGGAGGGCTCATTATTGTTGTTAGTGTTATTATTCCTTTGGAACGAGAAATACTTTGGAGTCTTTCTACTAGTAGAAGTCTCGCTTGACCTTCTCTTTAATTCTGAAACTTCATTGGTAAGTTATTTTAGTGTCCTAGTTAAGCTTTCAATGTCTAATGAGTCCTTTTATTTACCCTTAATTGAATAATACTAAGACTTCCTACTAGTTTCGTTGGAGTCTTTTGACTCATCATCATCAGTAATAACTCCAATAGCAAGAAATTGTTTCTCTATGGTGATTTATTTTGCAAAGTTTATTTCCAATGTTTCCTTTATAGTATTTTAATGAATGAGGAAATTTTAGTGGGCAGGGAAGCTCTATAATAATCAATAGTAATTGAATGATGTGGTTGCATTCCTAAGGGAAAATTGTTCAATATGAAACTAAACTTTTGATTAAAATATTTCACTTTCTCATTTCCCCCATTTTACTATTTCCGAGCTCTTTCATTAACATGGAGGGAGTCTTTGCATCAACAAATTTCTCCAAAAACATTTTTTAAAACTCCCTCCAACCATGGACTAAATTGAAAAGCAAACTATGGTACCATGCTATTGCTCTACTTTCTATTGTGAAAGGAAAAATCCTGCAAGCAACATAATAGTACCTTACGTCTAGCATCTGTCGATGCATGTAGAAATTGTGATCTTCTACCTTTGCCTTCTTATCTGGATCAAACTTTGATAACAAATTTTATGCGTGTCTGGGCATCATGTTTATCCGGAAGAGAAAGATGCCCTTGGTCCATCCAATCTAGGTCCTAATCGGTCACGTCTTCATATCTAAGTTCCTCCCCCTTTTCATAGTTTGAGTATCCTTCTCCTTGATTGTCTAAATCGTCAGTAAACTCAGAAACTCAATCAAAAATAAAAGTGTCTTCCTCGTACCTTTCGTTAATAGGTGGAAATGGATGTTGTTCCATTGTTTCTTTAGAGGATTCCACTAACTCTTCAAGGGTTGCAAAAATCAAATATTCCATAGTCATAACTAATACACCAGTACGGGTTGTTTATTTCTTCTTCAAATGATGCGGGAGATTGTTAGAAATAGGGATTAAAATACCTATAGCTCTTACAAACCAATGAGCTATAGGTTGAAGTGCCCAGTGTTGTTCATATGACAACTCTAGACTAGCTTTAGAATACCCTCCTACTTCGGGAATAGGAATTGGAATGGTGCTCAGAATGTTTCTACCTTGTCTAGAAGATGAATGTTTAGGATGTGTAAAGTTATTAGCCATAAAAAATTGGTTGCCTTCCTTCTAGCACTAGAATGTTGATGGTGTTGGATACTGCCAACATACAAGGGATCTCCCCACTATGAGGACACAATTAGACCTCACACCATTTGGTATAGGAGTCCCATCCATAATATGGCTTGAATGTCGTTTACTTAAAGATATGCCTTGGCTTTAGTTGTTAGTACGAGAGAGAAGCACACATGTGCTTTTGAATGAGCAAGCGAGTGTGCCTTGTGACTTTCGATTGTAGATGTATCAACGTTCTTTCACTTTGGAGGGGAGAAACATGAGTATCTAAGAGAGAATTAATAGTACTGCCCTAGTGGGGACACACACAAATTACAAAAGTTTGTTTAACATCAAGCGAAATAGTTCACATAGATGTGATGATATTTATAAACATTACAACACATTTTCAATAAGTTAAGCATTGAAGTCACTGAAATAGTTCAATTAATCCGGTACATATGAAAGAAAACATGAATAATAAACATTCAAAGAGTAGTCTTAGAAACATCCACAATCCATGTGTGAAAATGTGTTGGCCTGAAAGGCTTCAATATTAAGCAAAAGTTCCAAGATACATAAATAAAATGAACATCACTAGCTCCAATAGTGGAGCATTAGAGCCACTACTTTCTCCCCAAAAGTATTAACTTTGTCCCTCTAATGCTTTGTGGGAGAAGCCAAGGTTAAAAGTAATTTACATGAGTAATGAGGATCCTTTATAACTTGAGGCATGACCTTTCACATCCCCAGGACCCTTGACTTTCCAAATCCTAATGACCTTTGGACTTCTAAAACCTTTAGACTTCCAAATGACTTTTGGAATTACATATGACTCTTGATATTATACGTCTTATTGACTTCCATGACTCTTTTGTCCATACATAACTCTTGGACTTCCACATCATAATATGTTTAAGACACGACATGTCACTATCCTTGATGATTGGGACTAATAGTGATTGATGACATGGACTTTCTCCGGTGGTGACATGGCTACCACTCATGTATTTGTTCTTTATGCAGGTTCTGATCATTAATGTATTCACCCTCCAAGGAGTCTTCAGGGTGCTTTGATCTTCAATATTTCAATGTGTTCTTTGCTCTTCATTTATTCCTTTGTTTTCCTTCTTTACCTGATCTTCCTCGTGCATGTTTTCCATATTTTTCCTGGAATACATGTATCTGCAATCACTCATGGCAAGCAACCATCAACCTGAAAATATCCTCTTCTAACATTTTTCATGCAGATTTTTTGTTCATGCCTTAACAGTTCACCTAAAAGTAACAAGGAAAGATTCTGGGGGAAAGGGCACACTTTGAAAGGCTAAAGGGCTAAAATATAGAGGCTTCAGGGCTTCGACATGCATTCATCTACTCAAGAGAAAGAGACAGTTAAGGCAAGGCGCATGGCGTATGGCACAAGTCCTAGATTTGGCATTTGTTGACCCTAGGATGAAGAAACCTGATAAAAAATGACTACACCTATTTATTTAGATCTCATTTTTTTGAGTACCACATTTTTAACTGAGATGTTGAATGCCTGATGACATGTGCACATGTAATTTTAGACTATCTTAATAAAAATCTATGATTTTTTTGGATGAATTATTTTGTGTCTATTATGAAAACATATCTTTTATTATAATTTTTTTTGAGATGAAGTATTTTGTGTCTATGATTAATGAATGAATGAAGGAATGTTATATGTTAATAAATAATTTCTATATGTTTCCTTATGTACATGACCTTGTTTCATATTATGTCAACATAATTTTATGATAAAATTTATTGAGATGAAATAATTTGTGGATTTGCGAATGAATGAATGTTTTCTATTTGTTATTTTATGTATTGTAATGTCTTGCTTTCAACTATTTCCTATATAGTAGTAGATTGGTTACTAGGGAATTGAGAGTGATGTGACGGTGAGAAGGGCCATGAGAGCTCCCACCTTCACGTGGTTTCCTTGTTAAATAAAGAATAAATCAGGAGTTGGATTATCTTGGAGCAAAACACCCTCAATTCAAAAGAGCAACAACAAAGTCAATGTTGACTTCGCTACTACTTCTTTGAGTGGAGGGAGGTTTTCTCCAAGATTAAACTACTCGAACAATATATTCTTGAAACCAAGAGGATCTCATTCAGGTATTCATGCACACAAGTCCTTTTAATTGTTATGTATTCATGCAATTAAAATTAATATTTTGTCAAATTTAATCTCAGTTTGCCACATTGGTCTCATGAATATGTGTAGGACAACTAGTATCAATTCAAATCTTGAAGTGGAACAACTATCTAAAGAAAATAGTTCAAAATGGTAAGGGTTTAGGTGAGACAAAAAACATTGTTTGATATTTGTATTGTATGTCTTGGCCAAGTGGGAGTTACATAAGAAATAATAAACTTTTCCATGAAAACAATTCATGTAGTATTTGTCTTTCTTTGACCATTATGTTTGTATTTGAGTGAAATACCATAAACTATCATTTTTCTTGCAAGGAAGTAGGAGAAACTCTTACTCTATTAATTGAGCATAAGGCACTGGTATGACTTTTCTTCTACTTTATTAATTATTTATCTCATCTAACTTCTCCTCCTTCCTTTTCTTTGCAGGTACTTTCAATTGCATATCTGGATTTGAAAGATTAAATAGGGTTAGAGTATATACGTGAAAAAAACTCATCAAAGTATTGCACAAGTTTAGCCCATCAAGCGCTAGGCTACCAAGCGCATGATTTAGTTTTGTGTTGCATTTGATTTCAAGCAATCTAGTGATTGATCTTCCTAACAAGAATCTTTACAATTCAAAACCTTAAACAGAAGATAGTAATACAAGGAAAATTAAAAAAAAAAAAAATTAATGAAAAATTTCTACTACAAATCTTATAGTTTTAGACATACCTGGAGTTTCTCCTTTTACACACCTTGTATAGTTTCCTTTAGCGATGTGTTCCCTCTGTAAATATGTATGCTTGCAATGCTTATTGGCAAGTACAAAATATTTGATACTAAAAGCATGATGTTAATTTTTTCAATCTAGGGTTTCTAAGAAACAATGGAGGATGAAATCCTAGGTTAACAAATGCCAAATATAGGACTAGGTACTTAAAGTTAGATAAAACTTATTACTCTCATCTAATCATACTTGACATATGCCCTAGTCACGAAATCTACACAAAGATTATTGTCTTCTTATGCCACTTACATAGGTCAGCGAATTCGATCTTGATCAATAGTGACTATAGCTTTGAAGATAAGTTGGATGTGCCTTTGAGAGATTCGATCTAAGGTCTATTTTTCTCAAAATTATAATAGGAGGCTCAACTCCCTTTCAAAATAAAAAATTCTTGAATTTATTTCCTTTTGAAGTGTGTTTATATCGAGAACAAGAGGAGACCTAAACGTGTTTCTTTATAAGGATGAAATTACTCCTTCTAGATTTCCAATTGGGTCATTATCCAAGATTTGAATTGAGACCAATGAGAGAACTGATATGCACTTACAATATGACAATATAAACAAGAACCGTGCTCAGAATTTTGATGTCTTGATGCACAGGTGTAGAGTATGGTTTTTTAATTCTTTCAACAAGACTTAAGCTTAAAATGAGGTCATCAATACCATCGATCTTGGATCTCCTTTATGCATAGGTGTGTCCTCTTTCAATAGTGCTTTTGGATCCCTTTGAAAGGGTGACAATGGAAAACCTTTTAGGGCTTCCAAAAGAGACTCATGTACATGCCTTTCAAGTTGAGACTGTGCTCACTCAAAACTTATCAAGAACGAAGGCTTGAAGGACAAATTTTGAGGACCTCAGATCTTGTAAAATTACCCCATATCTTCACTTAATTTGTCAATATGCTTGGAATTTCTTGAGCTCATCAAATAACCTTTCTATTCGTCAAGTCAGAGTCCTTAATCTCTCTCTCTCTTCTTGAGTAAGTCTGAGGTTATGTCACAGAGAAGAGGGCTAATAGAATGAGCCCAAAACTTCTATTTCTTGTTTGATAGATTTTTTGTAGGGAAAGACTATCTTCTACCTATTCGGTCATCAAGAAAAGTGCTTATATCCCTCAAAACCCCTTGCTCCTTTCTTTGTATACTATCGACCTTATATCTACAATTAGGGCTAGTAATTATTCCCATATTTTTGTTCTTCTTTCCTTCACATATTCAAACTAGGAAATTCACTCTAATTGAGATAATATGGTGCCAAGTTGATCTTGTTTTCTTCCCTCACTTCAAAACCTGGCTCTGCTACCATGTTGAGAAATCTAGGCCAGAGAGTTAGTTTAAATATTAACTTTATTTCTCTTTAATATTTTACACTTTCTTGAGATTTATATCCTTCCATGGCTTTGGTTACAAATCAGTGCAGTGGGTCATTCATATATTTATAACCCAATACAATCACCACAAATATATAGTTGATCCATCTTGGCTAGCATAGATAGGCAAGTAGATCATCACTTTGGCCCATAAAGATAGAGAGATAGTAGGGTTAGGCTATACATTAGGGATGTGATATCCCATATGGGACCGATAACCCTTGTTCACTAACCTCAAATACAAGGAGGGTGTAGAATACCATATTTTTATAAATGCATGGTATTAGTCAATTAACTTCCTTAGGAACACCAAGATCCTATAATCAAATTCTCATGTTAAACTAAGGCTTTACACAATCCATGCCCATGATAATGCAACCATCTACTACTTTGTATCCCTATCCCACTCCACCATACACTACCAGACTCCTAATTTAGGTGCTAGCTAATCCTGCTTCAATGCCTAATAAAAAATGTTGAAAATCCACCTGGATGTGGGTGATTACCGAAGTCATTAAGATGATGAGACGGTCGGGCAGTGGAAGGGTTGGCCACATGGCCCCCTGCAACTTCCCCCATGCCAACCTGAATTGCATTCAAGGCACCTTGCATGCACCATTTAATGAATGCACAAGCCAAGATAGAACCAAATCACTCATAACTATGGAGCCTACGCACTATTCTGTAATTACTCCCCCCTTGATTCATTGTGTTTTTCCTCCGCAGGCTGGAGAGCCTTGTGTGTGCACTATAACAGGTAGTCGATGCTGGTTGTTAAGTTGCATTGACCTGGGCAATGGATTCCATTATTCCCACACCAGTCTCTGCAACTTATCTCAGTTCCACACTTCCTCTGTCCATCCTCCACGCAGTTCCTCCACCATCCCCTCTGCTATTATCCATGCTTTCAACCCCACCATGGTTCGCCATCGTATGCGAAGTAGGAGAGGTGGAACTTTAGGAAGGATCACTCGATTACCTGCAACGTCCAACCCCTACTCGGCCTCCCCTACTTCCTCAGCTGACAACCCCAATCCACCTAGTTTCACTGGGCATTACCCAGACACCCGCAGTGGATGAGGAAGAGCCTGGCTCCATGGCATAAGAAGAGGAGACGTGGTGGTTCACACTACTAATTTCCCCCTACCTCTTCACCCAGCTCCCCATACCACACAATTTTGATTTCGTACCTGCTTGAATCGCCCCATAATCATAGCCACTGTTACAATCACTTTCATTGAAGAAACTGAACCACCAGCTCCCTTGTTTGAGCACAATGATGAGCCAAACAGAGCAGAACCAAGCAACAAGAGCAAGTGCAACCCTGGTAAATAGCAAACAGATGAAGATAGAGCCACCCTGCATGGTAAAGCATTGGCTGGCAGCCAGCAAGCTAAGGAAGGCGAGCTTGGTAACACGCATGCCTTAGGCAATCGTCGCAGCGACACATTAGGAACGCGTGTGGGTGCATGCAGCATTGAGGGAGTCCATCCAGCACATGGCCATGGCACTTCGGATGAGGATGACGACTCAGACAAATATGCATGTCTGATTGTGGAAGAACCGGCCTGGGACAACCTCTAAGACTAACAATTAGCAGCCAGGTGTCGAGTTTGCCAAGTGGATGTTTTCATATTGTTGACTGGGCAGTTATGGTTAAGTTTGTGTGTTTCCTAGTTAGGACTTTGCTATGTCTAAATTTTTTTTGTTGTTTTTCGATCAAAATAATAACCCCTACATGGGCTATTTTTCTTTCTTGGACTAGTTCCCCCCCTGTTGAGGCTCTCATGCTTTCTTGGACTGGTTTCCCCTCTATTGGGGTAGTCAACACTAGACAGTCTTACTGTGTGATGAATGATGCTCAAACCTTCTGAGGCCGGGCCTCACTATAACTTATTTTTTGTATCATATTAATAGATTAAACTTAATTAGAAAAAAAATGTTGAAAATCCAACAAGAAAATCCTAATTTAATTTTTTCCTTGAATTAAATTGGGAAAAAATTGTAATTCCACATCTCATGACAGCTTGTATTAGTTAACTAAGTAAATTTGACTTAGATGACTCAGTTAATTTGAATTGAGGGTCCAACTAGAGTCATGTAGGGTGTCTCCTACATTATGGATCCCTGGTTGAGTTTATTTTGAGTTGTAATTAATTATTTCATTTTAACTAAGTTAAAGCCAGTTAAACTAGTTCCAACTGTTAGAGGAACTAGTGGGAGGTCTAGTAGTATGATGCTACCTACAATTGAGTGTGGTGTTGCCTACAGTGGAGTGTGGCATTGCCTGCAATGATCAACCAGTAAACTAATGATTCACTCATACATAGCTCATGCATGTCAAATCTATGAAAGACCCAATTGAGATTGAAGTTCAGGGACAATGTAATATCAATTGTATAATCATATGAATTGTACAGGTGGTGCATGCAATCAGAGTAAGGCCAATGATGATTGTGCAATTCCAATTGAGGAATTCCCCTAATTAATAGGGGGCTAATTCCTTGAGGAACATCGCAAGGAAAGAGGGACTTGGGCGAGTAGGAAATTGGTTAAGTATTAGCCAAGGCTTGTCTAGGAAGTGGTGAGACAGATAGAGATAGTGCGGAGGTTTCTCGGGCTTGAGAAAAGCATTGTAATCTTATCATATTTTCTTACTAATGCAATATATAAATACTGGGGGTTTTTAACTATGGTTTTACCTAGGAAATCATTATGTTATGCCGTGATTAAACTCTTTCACTTGTATGCTTCATGATTTCGTGATCGTTTAATTGTTTCGGCTGGTGAGTACAATAGATTCAAGTCTATTGTTTTAGTAAATTACAACTAGTAGTTTCAATCTAAAAGGAATTTTTGAATGGTATCAAAGCTGAAATCACTATAGAAGAGGAGAATATGAGTTTTTCTTTTACAGGTGAAATTGAATTTGCAGTATCATACTTCAGAGCCAACAGGATGTTGTTCTACAGATTGAGACTCGAATATGCCCTTGAGGGTAATTCAAACTATATTTCTTGGAAGGAAAAGATGGAGGTAGTGTTGGAAGGCAACAGGATTAAGGAATTCATAGACAAAGATATTCCTAAGCCTCCAGCAGTTGATGCTCAAGATCTAGTAGAGTGGAGAAATTGTGTTGCAAAGGCGATGAGGATTATCATAGAAGGATTTTGAGATCATATTGTCTCGAACCTCCATAGTAAGGAGACTCCCTATGTGATGTGGAAGGCCTTGAAAAACCTATTTCAAACATTAGTGACCACATGAAGTTGGCACTAAAGGAAAATATTAGGAAAATCAAGATGGAGAAGGGCGAGACAATACCAAATTACTTGACCAATTTCGCCCAATGCTGAGATGAGCTTGGAACTGTTGGTTTTATAGTTTCTTAAGATGATCTAGTCATCCTAGCACTTCTAGGCCTTCCCAAGAGCTGGCACAACTACTAGGACTCAGTAAATGGGAGGCATAAGCTACCAGAGTGGGAGCGTTTGTGGTCTGACTTGGTGCAAGAAGATATTCAACAGAACACCAGAGATGTGTTAGAAAATTATATATTACAGAGCAATGGAACACATAAAATATATTGCATAAATATAAACAAAGAAAATGCATAAAACAAGAGAGACACAGATATACGTGGTTCACCCAATTTGGGCTATGTCCACGGAGAAACAGCAAGTCCTTCCTTTTATATTATCCAGCAAAATGAAGAGATAGAACCTACATGAGATCCACTGTAATTCCCTCTTCTCTCTCACACAATCTCCTCTCTCTTCGTCACTCAGAATATAGATCTACATAGCTGTAATATAATTCCCTCATATATAGCGAGGGTTTGCCTTCTAGGAAAAAAAACGCTAAACTAAACATAACTTCTACCCTCATATTACAACATTTTACAAGGCAATTTTACATCTATTTTTAGCTTCAGGGGCACTTCCCCCGATCCCCCACCAGGGGGGGGCTCAAAATAATCATCGTCACCCCCCTGGACCCCCTTGGTGGCACACATTTGCAGGCGGCATTTCCGCCACATTATGAACTAGGGTCCAATGTGGCAATACCTCTGAATAGAGAAGATAATCAGGCTCCACACCTGATAATCTCTCATTTGGAGACTGATTATAGCAACTCCACTACTGCTTCATTTGTTGGACAACAACTCCACTTTGGACATGGATGTTTCTCATCTTCATCATCATACTTGAAGACCAATTGAAACCGAGCAGAATCTTAGTTTCTCCCTGGTTACAACTTTTGTATTCTGTAGGATTTTGGCTAGTGTGTATCTTTTCCAGCTTCTTACCCAATTCATCCAGAAACCTTTGTAACCAAATCATTTCTTTACTAGCCTTTGTAGCAGCAACATACTCTTCTTCTATCGTTGAGAGTGCAACAACACTTTGTAGTTTTGAAACCCAACTGACAGTTGTTCCACCTATAGTAAACACATACCCTGTGGTGCTCCTCATGTTATCTTTATCACCCGCCATATCTGCATCAACATATCCCTATAGAGAAATGTTTGAACCACCAAAGCATAATGCTTGATTTGTGGTACCTCTCAAATTCCTGAGAATCCACTTCACTGCCATCCAATGTTCTTTTCTTGGACTGTTCATGTACCTGCTTACAACTCCCACTGCGTGTGCAATATCAGGCCTTGTGCAGGCCATTGCATACATTAAACTTCCAACTGCTAATTCATATGGAACTTTAGACATATAAGCCATTTATTCCCGAGTCTTGGGACACACCTCCTTACTTAGTTTGAAATGGCTAGCCAAAGGTATACTAATTGGTTTTGCATTCTGCATATTAAATATTTTCAACACCTTTTTTATGTACTCACTCTTAGACAATGTTAATTTTCGATTCTTCCTATCTCTAGTTATTCTCATACCAAGGATTTGTTTTGCAGCACCCAAATCCTTCATTGCAAATGAGTTTGCCAATTTTCTTTTGAGAACATTTATTTCCTGCATGTTTAGAACCTACAACAAGCATGTCATCTACATACAATAACAATATAATATAGTTGTCATCATTTTTCCTTTTGAGATAAACACAATGATTAGAGTGACATCTAGTATAACCTTGTTCAGATATAAACTTGCCAAATTTTAGATACCACTACCTTGGATCCTGTTTTAATCCATACAAGCTCTTCTTCAATATGCACACTAGTTTCTCCTTCCCCTTTACCTCATATCCTTATGGTTGCTGCATATATATCTCTTCCTCCAAATCCCCATGGAGAAAGGTTGTCTTTACATCTAACTGCTCAAGATGCAAATCCTCAACTACTACTAGACTTAAAATAGTTCTGATTGAAGTCATTTTAACAACAAGATAAAATATCTCATCAAAGTCTATACCCTTTTTCTGTGCAAACCCCTTCACCACAAGTTTAGCTTTATACACGTTTCTACCTCCATCTTCTTCCTTCTACCTGTAAACCCATTTATTCTGCAATGTTGTTTTACCTGCAAGCAACCTGACTAAGTCCCAAGTCTAGTTATGTGCTAAGGAGTCCATCTCTTCTTTCATGGCTTGCTCCCACTTCTTCTTGGTTTCTACTTGCACTGCTTCTTCATAACATTCTTGTTCACTAGAATCAGTCAACAATACATAATATAATGAAGGAGAGTATCGTTCAGTGGGTCTACTTATCCTACTAGATCTTATAACACCACTTTTAGGTGTTTGAGGTGCTTGTTGTTGTTGTGGTTGTTGTTGTTGTTCTGGCTGTTGATCATTATGCTTTTTAGATACCTTCATTTTTTGTGTGATCTCATCAAGCATTGTGTGTTCTCTGTTTTCTTTTTCTTGTTTTTTTTCCTGCATTGGATCCTTATACAAAACCTTTTCATTGAATATGACATCTCTGCTCCTAATGATTTTGTGTTTTTCATAAACATAAAATCAATAACCAAAATAATTAACACCATATCCAATAAAGGTACATTTCTTTGATTTTGCCTCAAGCTTTGTTCTATTTTCTTTATTAATGTGGACAAAGGCTTCACAACGAAAAGTCTTTAAAAATGAGTAGTTTACCTTTTTACCTGTCCATGCCTCCTATGGAATACCACCATCCAAGGAACTTAAAGGCCCTTTTTTTATTAGATAAACATCGGTATCTATAGCATCTCCCCAAAATTGTAAAGGCAATCCTGCATGCAATCTCATGCACCTTGCACGCTCCATGATTGTCATGTTCATCCTTTCTGACACACCATTTTATTGTGGTGTTCCTGGAACTATCTTCTCTCTGTGAATTCCATTCTTTGAATAGTACCTATAAAACTCTTTACTACGATATTCACCTCCATCTTCTAATCTGAGACACTTCAATCTTTCTCTTTCCTCATTTTCAACCAAAGCTTTCCATTTCTTGAAAGTATCAAATACATCAAATTTATTTTGACAATAAATCCAAGTTTTTTTGGTTGCATCATCAATAAAAGTAACATAATAATGAAAGCCACTGAGAGATGATACCTAATAAGGTCCCCATACATCTGCATGCACAAGCTCTAATTTTTCGCTCTTCTTTTCTTTCCCAACTCTGAGGAATCTGACTCTCTTCTGTTTTCCATAAACACAATTCTCACAAAATTTTAAATCA
Source organism: Pinus taeda (assembly GCA_000404065.3). Classification (NCBI taxonomy): domain Eukaryota; kingdom Viridiplantae; phylum Streptophyta; class Pinopsida; order Pinales; family Pinaceae; genus Pinus; species Pinus taeda. Next base: position 81,606 of record APFE030007163.1, on the reverse strand, counting down.
ACATGCTTCAAGCCTGACAACAAATTTCTTGAGTGAAGATTTTGCATTCCCTTCTCACTCACGTGCCTAAGCCTATGATGCCACAATGCCATATCTTCTCTTGTAGAAGTTAAATCATTAACATAATTAGAAATACCATTGCATAAATACGATGTACCAACCTTTTCTCCTTTTGCTATTACTAGGGCTCCTTTAGTGACCTTCCAAGTTTTATCTGTAAAGTAGTCACAAAGCCTTCACCTCCCAACTGACCTGTTGAAATTAGATTTTTATTCAAATCTAGAACATGCCTTACCTCCTTCAATAGCCATTTATTTCCATTCTATTGTTTTATGAAAATTGTACCCACTCCAATGATTTTACACGGTTTATCATCACCTAATCAAACCTGTCCAAAATCTCCTTGAACATAATCATGAAAATGTCTCCTATCAGGTGTGGCATGGAATGAGGCCCCTAAATCTACCACCCAGGCATCAATAATATTTTCTAATGAAATAATCAAAGCATATTGCAACACATTGCCTGTCACATTCGCTTCATGGTTGTTTTCTTGTTGCACATCTCCTTCTTTTCCCTTCCAAGACTTGCAGCCTTTCTTTAAGTGTCCTTTATTCCCGCATTTCCAGCACACTATCCCCGATCTAGGCTTGGATCTTCCTTTCCTTGACTTATTGTGGTATCCTAGGCTCTTTCATCTTTCCATTTTTCTTCCCCGACTCTCTGTAGTCAAAGGATTACCTGATGTCTCACTGGTGCTTTTCCATCGCATTTCCTCGCTAAGGATTTCACCGACAACATCATCAAACTTTAAAGTACTAGATCCAGAGATAGAGTTACTAATGGCCATAACTAAACCATTCCAACTTTCTGGAAATGAGCACAGAAATAAGAGAGCCCTAACTTCATCATCAAAAGTTACCCCTATAGAACTTAACTAGCTAGTAACTGTATTAAATTCATTTAAATGATCAGCAACAAATCCACCTTCTCAGGCATTTTCATATTAAATAAACGCTTCATAAGAAATACCTTATTTAAGGTTAAGGGTTTTTCATATAGTTTGGCCAATGCCGACATCAAACCCTATGTTGTCGTTTCCTTTGAATATTAAAGGTTATCGACGTTGTTAGGAACAACCATATTGTTCCAAGTGCCTTTCTATCGAGAATATCCCATTCTATTTCTGTCATACTCGTCGGCTTCTTTTTCTTTCCGCTCAATGGTAGGTACAAATATTTCTGATACAAGTGATCTCCCATCTACATCTTCCACAGTTGGTAATTTTGGCCATTCAATTTTTCGACCCTAAAACTACCATCTTCCCACATTGCTCCCACTTGAACCAGGAACCCTTCTCTCCTGCGAGTTTATCAGCCAAATATACCTTCAGCTCTGATACCAGTTGTTAGAAAATTATATATTACAAAGAAATGGAACACATAAAATATATTGCAGAAATATACATAGAAAACGCATAAAACAAGAGAGACACATATAAACGTGGTTCATCCAATTTGGGCAACATCCATGAAGAAACAGCTAGTCCTTCCTTTTATATTATCCATCAAAATGAAGAGATACAACACATTAGATCCGATATAATTCCCTCTTCTCTCTCACACAATTTCCTCTCTCTTCCTCACTCAAAATATAGATCTACATAGCCGCAATATAATTCCCTCATATATAGCGAGGGGTTGCCTTCTAGGGAAAAAAACCCTAAACCAAACATAACTTCTACCCTCAGATTTCTGCGTAATAAATGACCCACATTATGAACCGGGGTCCAATGCGACGATACCAAAGAATAAAGAAGATAATCAGGCTCCACACCTAACAATATGGATCCTCATCCAAGCATGATGATGAGGAGAGTTGTATCTTAGTTGGAATAAAAAGAAAGGGAAAGGAACTTAATCCCATTCCAAATAATATTCAGGTCAAGGTGGCAAGAAGAAGGACATGTTGAATATTAAATTTTTTCACTGTCACGAGTTGGGACACTATGCCACGAAGTGTCTGCACAAGAAGCCCAACAAGAAGCCCTCAAGAAGAGTGGTAGGTGAAGCTCTTGCCTAACAATTCAAGTTGGGTTTCACCCTCATCGCTTGCATGGTGACATCAGTGATGGGTAGTGTGTGGTATTTGGATAGTGGAGCCTCATTCCATATCACTGGTAACAAATAATTCTTTAGTGACTTGGAGGAAAAGGACCTCAAGATGCACATTGAAATGGGAGATGATGGGAGGTATAGTGTGACTGACATCGGTATTGTTACCTTTCAAAGGGATTATGGTTCTCCTCTCACAATAAAATATGTCATGTATGTTCTGGGTTTGAAGAATAATTTGGTTTCAGTTGCCCTGTTGGAGGATTGTGGCTATGATGTGATATTTAGCAACGGAAAGGATTTCCTTCATCACATAGTCTCAGGGAAAGTGAAGCAGATTGGCATTCAGGTGAAGAACCTATACAAATTGGATGTAGAATGTTGTGCTACTTTGAGAACTGAAGAAGAGAAGGTGCAGAGCTGAGACATTGGTGAGTTGTGGCATAAAATATTGGGTCACTTGCACCACGAAGCTTTGAAGATCATGCAACAAATTTCTACATGAATTCCCAAGGGTACACTAGAGTAGTTAGACACATGCAAAGGGTGTACATCAGAGAAGTACACGAAATATAATTTTCATGATAAGGACAATCAATCACAAGAAATCCTTTAAAGTGTTCACTCAGATGTATGTGGACCATTCTCAACAACCTCCATGGCCAAGCACAAGTATTATGTACTATTTGTAAATGATTTGTCTCGTAAATGCTAGATTTTCTTCATGCAGAAGAAATATTAGACGTTTGCTAAATTTTGTGAATTTAAAGCACTTGTTGAGAAAGGTACTGGCAGGAAAGTTAAATCTCTCAAGAGCAATAATAGTGGAGAATATGTTTCAAATTAATTCAAGAACTTTTTTGCATCAAAAGGCATTCAACAGGAGTTAATAACACCCCATAACTCACAATATAATGGGGTGGTTTAAAGGAAGAACAAAAGTATTGTGGGTTGAAGTATGCAACAAAATTTTATATGTGCAGAACAAGAGTCCTCATTGGATTCTCAGGATGAGTACACCAAAAGAAGCTTTTTCAGGTAAGAAATTAGATGTGGCACACTTTAAGATCTTTAGTTAATCAATCTATTGTCATGTTACCAAGGATGCGAGGAAAGAGCGAGAACCAACAGATGAGTTGGGCATTTTTTTGGGTACACTGATACATCTCACAACTATCGGGTGTACCTACCATCTCACAAGATGGCAGTGGTTCGTAGAGATGTGAAGTTCGATGAAGAGAAGGCCATGATATTTTCCCTTGAGAGGGATCTTCAGTTGCATGGAGAATAGGATCTTTTAGCTCCAAAGGAAGAACCTCAGGATGATGTGGAGAAACCACATGTAGAGGAGAAGAGAGTGGAAGCACCCACTCATGCATAGACTTCCAGAGATGGAAGGAAGTGCACTAGAGAGGCTAACAAATTGATGCATGATTCTAGAGAGAATGTGAGAGCACCCACATCATAGTGCAGGAAGAGGAGGTCACTAGATCGGTACACTCACTACATGGCTACAATGAGCAAGAGTGTAGAGATTTAGCCATCCTCATTCGAGGAAGCAGTGCAGAAACCAGTATGGGTTGATGCCATGGTTAAGAAGTATGACTCCATTATCATAAAAAATATTTGGGAAGTGGTTCCAAGACCAACAAACAAGTTAATGGTGAGTTCCAAATGGATTTACAAGGTAAATAAAGCAGCATATGGGAGTGTGGAGAAACACAAGGCCATATTTGTGGCTAGAGGATTCTCTCAGGTGAAGGGAATTGATTACAGGGAGACCTTTTCTCTAGTATCAAGATACTCTTCAATCAGATCTATTCTAGCACTTTTAGCACAAATGGGATGGAAGATACATCAGATAGATGTGAAGACAACAATCCTCAATGGTGTGATTGAGGAAGATGTGTACATTGAGCAGTTGGAAGGATTTGAGACCTTCAACAGAGAGTCGCATGTGTGCAGACTCAGGCGAGCCCTGTATGGATTGAAACAAGCACCCTGTGCTTGGTACACCAAGATTGAAAGTTATTTCACTAGGTTGGGCTTCATCAAAACTAAAGCAAATGTGAACCTTTACCATATTTTGGTTGAAGGTAAATTGATGATTATAGTATTATATGTCGATGGTTTAATTCTAACGTGATTATAAGATGGAAAAGTCTTGCAAAGAGGATCTTGCAAGAGAATTCGAGATGAAGAACCTAGGGAACATGCATTATTTCCTTGGTATGGAAGTATGTCAAGGAGTTGAGGAATTATCTGTCTCTCAAGGAAAGTATGCCAACGAGATATTGAAGAAGTTCCACATGGAGAGCAGCAATCCCATGGACACTCCTCTAGTAGGGAATTGGAGGAAGGAAGATGCTACTTCAAGTGAAGTAGTGGAGGCTACTATTTACAGGAAGCTTGTGGGTTCACTTATGTATTTATTGAACACACGAACATACATATGCTTTGAAATTAACCAACTTAGTCAATAAATGGTTAAGCCAACCAAACTCTATTGGAAGGAAACTAAACATGTGTTGAGATACCTCAGAGGCACCACTCAATTTGGTCTTTGGTATAGATGGACAGATGGAGTGAAGCTTCAAGGATTCATAGTTGCAGATTGGGTAGGGAGTCCATCTGATAGAAAGTGCACATCATGGGGAATCTTCAGTATTGGGTCAGTAGCAGTTTCTTGGTACAACATGAAGCAAAGTTCGGTTGCACTCAATTCCACAGAAGTAGTGTACATGGCTACTAGTCAAGCAGCTTGTGAGGCCATCTGGATGAGGAAGATACTTGTTGGGTTATTTGATTAGCAGATGGATCCTATAGCGATTTACTATGACAATCAGAGTTGTATCAAACTCCTTGAGAATCTAGTTTTTCATGGTCGGTCCACGAATATCGACATCTAATATCACCATTTATGATATTGTGTGTAGAGGAGAATCATGTCACTGGAGTACATTCCTAAAGAGGAACAAGATGCAAATATTTTGAAAAAGGCATTGTCAAGATGCAAATTTGAGTTTCACAGAGGCAGGATCAAGGTAGCAGATAATCACTTTCTTATTGAGAGGGAGTATTGAAAATGCAACAAGAAAATCCTAATTTAATTTTTTCCTTGAATTCAATTGGGAATAAAATTGTATTTCCACATGTCATGACAACTTGTATTAGTTAACTAAGTTAATTTGACTTAGTTGGCTTAGTTAATTCAAGTTTAGGGTCTAACTAGAGTCATCTAGAGTGTCTCCTACATTATAAGAGCCATGGTTGAGTTTATTTTGATTTGTAATTAATTAATTTAGTTTAACTGAGTTAAAGTCAGTTAAACTAGTTCCAACTATTGGAGGAACTAGTGAGAGGTCTAGTAGTGTGGTGTTCCCTGCAATGGAGTGTGGTGCTAACTGCAATGACCAACTAGTAAACTGATGATTCACTCATAAATAACTCATGCATGTCATATCTAAGAAAGACCCAGTTGAGGTTGGAGTTTAGGGATAGTGTACTATCAATTGTATAATTATTTGAATTATACATGTGGTGCATGGAGTCAGAGGAAGGTCTATGAGGATTGAGCAATTCCAATTGAGGAATTTTCCTAATTAATAGGGGGCTAATTCATTGAGGAACAATGCAAGGAAATAGGGACTTGTGCAAGTAGGAAATTGGTTAAGTATTGGTTTGGTCTTGACTAGGAAGTGTTGAGATAGATAGAGATAGTGTAGAGGTTGCTTGGGCTTGAGAAAAGCATTGTAATCTTGTCTTATTTTCTGAGTAATACAAAATACAAATAGCAGGGGTTTTTAGCTGTGGATTTCCCCAGGAAATCTTGTGTTATGTGTTGATTAAATTCTTTCTCTTGTATGCTTCATGATTTCGTGATCGTTTAATTATTTCCACTGATGAGTAGAGTAGATTCAAGTCTATTGTTTTAGTAAATTACAATTAGCAGTTTGAATATACAAGGAATTTCTGCAATTATGATGACAATTTAAGTACATATGTGTGTAATGTCCATGATGGGATGTATGAATTGTCCTCCACAAATTTCATGTCAATGATTATAACCTTGAATGGGCTAGCACTGGTTTATCTCATTATCTCAAAATGACCCAATAGATGAAAATTTACAATTTATGTCATTGTCACTTCCCACCATCTCATGGATGATTCTTTCTATGGATTATATGCATGAATTTATGGAAGTTCATCCCCTCTACCTATTCTATGATTAATTGTGGCAATAAGTGAATAAAGGACAATTGATGGATCTTTGTTGACAACGTCCCCTACTTATAAATTGTACTTTGTTCACATGTTCTCACAATCAATCATGGGCTAGGTAGAGAGGATAACTTGACAAAAATCCATGCATATAATATTTAGAAGGGGTAATCTATGAGACAATGTGAAGTGATTATGACAGACATGGTAAATTTTCATCTGTTTTGTTATTCTAAGATGGTGATAACAGACTAGAGCTAGCCCATTCAAGGTTATAATCATTGATGGGAAATGTGCGAAGGACAATTCATACATCTCATCATGGGAATTACATTCATATGTACTTAAATTGTCATCATAATCACAAACTGTTGTGAATTGACAACTAATATATGTTATAATTTTGTTAGACTAATATAGATTAGAAAATGCAACCAATATATAGATTAGTTACAATAAATAGAGTAGACAATCTTGGATGTGTGAGCATTGAAGCCTCTCATCGCACTAGCTAGTGTAGATCCAGTTATGTTCTTGAGCTTGTTCAGATTAAAATAAAATAAAATAGCTGTCTTCAAAACCTTGCTAACAACTTCCTTGGTGATGACAACATCGCACACCACTGATTTTCCACACCCTTGGATACCATATTCATCCCCATATCATCCTTAGTAAATAAATTTGGTCAAAGAATCTATGTAAATCCTTTGTTTATTTACAATGTGGCCTAACAACTTACAATTAAAAATATCATTTGATAATACTGAAATAAATTCTAGATAATCTATCTTTTAAATTTATATTTAAATTTAAATTTAACAATATAAATATTTGTGTTTTGTAGATTTATGTGGTGTGGTTTTTGAGGTTTAGTATTCAGATATTCCACAGTCTTCATTTTTGTATTGTCTACGTTTCGAGTCTAGAACAAGACTCATCCTCAAGACTGATTTTCAAAGAAGTGAAGCGTTAGTTATAAATATGTTTCAAGGAATTTGTAAAGAAGGCTGACTCATTTAATTATGTTGATTTTAATTATTAATTGTTTTTTAATTTTATTAGATTCTCTATTATTTATTATATTTGATAATGATGTGTTGATGTATTTTTATATTATATTTTATGGTTCTAATATTTATGTTATTAATATACTTTACCTTATGCTTTTATGTTATTTTTATGAGAATTGTTTTATAAATTAATTTATTTGAGATTATATTACAATTAATTTATCATTAGCTTGTTTTAACTATGGTCATAAATTATTATAGGTTTAAGATTTATTTGTTTTTGTTTAATGGTTATTTTTCTAAGGTAATCAATGAATCATTTTTAGTTTGTTTAATTATATGTAATGGTATGTTTATTAATAGTAAATATGTTTTAATTAAATTAATAGTTAATTTAATATAGGGTGAAGTGTTTTTTATGAGAAGATGAAGATTAAAAGAGAGCTTCGAGGTTAAGGGGGGAAAGAGACAAGAATGACAAAAAATGGTGAGTTTAAAATGAACCAAGGGGGCTTACTATTCACTAGGTTTGAGAAGAGAGATCCAGTTTCTGCTAATTTCTAAGCCTCCATCTCTATTGAGGTTATGTGGATGTTTAATGATTTCAATTGCCTCCCGGACTTTGCGTTTAAAATGATATTTCTCGTTGGCAATGACCTTTGTGTCTTCGAGGTATACGTGGTGGTTCGTCTTACCTGCATGCTTAGCTAAAGCTAAGGAACACATTCTCTCATTACGGATGTCTGCACCATGCTCTTTGAGCCTAATTTTTACCGACCTGCATGTTTCCCCAATGTAGTGTTCTTCGCAATACTATATGTTATAAGCCATTTTGATTTATGGGTGTCGATCTATTTATTTTTTAGAAAACTAGGGCAAACAAAATTAGGGCTTCTATATGTTAGATGATTGCTATATCAGATTCATGAATTATGTTGCTACTAATTCTTGTCTTTCATGCATCCACAACCCCATTATTATACCATGAATATATCTTTATATATCATAGTTCCTTACGTCATGCATATCAAAACAAAGGATAAGCTTATCCTTCTTTGTTTGGATGATGAGATCTTCCTAACTTTCCTTTGCCCATTGCTCTCATCCTTGTTGCATAAGCTTAAGACTTTCCAAGAGGATTAGTTTCCTCTTTTTCCTTCATATGGGATTCTTTCATCACACATTAGGACCAGATTTCATCAAAACTAGATGTTCATTTCTTGAGTGTATGTTGGTCACAAAGGAGTTTCATTCTAGAGGAAGTACATTGAGAACACAGGTTGTCATTTCTGCATCAGTAATTGTTTCACCAAGAGCATGCAATTGATCTCTTAGTTGAGACATCTTCATAGGATGGGATGCAATGTCTTATTCAAAACAAATTCTTACTATGTAAAACCTGCTCCTTAGTACTATCCTTTTGACCTGAGGTACCCACTGAATACATCTTATTCAAGCTCTCATAGATATCCTTTGCGTTATTTAATTCTTCCACAAAAGGGATAAGGCTACCTTTTATTGACTCCATCAATATCCTTTAAGCTCTTATCTTACCTTTGAAATATTTGTTTCATGCATCTTTGTCCTTCTTGTCTGGTTCTATAACATTGCCTAGAACATAATCCATGGCATCATTTTCAATGAGCATGACATAAATCCTCTTCTTCCATCCTTGGTAGTTGGAGGTCCCTTTGAGCTTGTTTCTCTCCTTGTAGAATGATATTAGACGACCAAGGGTTAAATTCAAAACATGACTGATGTAGTGTTGTAAAAATAATGATTAAAGCACAATTTTTTCCTCATGGCAATGTAATCGGCAATTTTTTCCAAAATGAAAAAAGCATAAAAATCGCCAAAAAAATAGTAAAAATTGCCAAAAAATCATGATAAAATCGTAAAAATCGTGATAAAATCAAAAAATAATTGCATAAAAATCATAAAAACCGTCAAAAAATCGTGGATGCTTTAGATATTAAAAAAATTGAAAGAAAAAAATAATTTTTCTGTATCTTTTTAATGTTTGTACTAAGAGCTTCGGCGTAAATCACATCAAAAAGAGCTTTGTCGACGCGTTTCGAACCAACTAGTGTGATTCATCGTCAGGACAAGTTGAAGACACATATCTGGCTTAGCATGTTAAATAGACTGAGCAGAGACTCCAACAGCTACATAACGGCTAATTTGGACTCAGGGTCCAGGTCAAAACTAAATTAATAAAATTTAATATTCTTTTTTTATTTTATTTTTATAACTATAAGATTTAATAATATATAATTCTATTTTTATAAAAATTCTAAAGGTTATCCTATAAATAAAAATGAATTCTTTAATAATATACTTTTTTGGTCAAAATTGATCATAATAATATTATTAGGATATCAATAAATATGTGGTAAGTATAGAGTTGTAAATTATTCTTTTATTATTTTATTTACTAA
>APFE030007163.1:52220-65395 GCA_000404065.3 Pinus taeda | reverse complement strand
AACTATAGTCACAACTGACAGCTGTCTTGCCCTTTCACTCATCTCTAACACTTGTCTCCACTGAACTGTCCATGCACTAAGTTAACTGATGTATTATTTAGTTGATTTATGAGCTAATAATTAGTGAATTAATTAATAACTAATTCACACCAATCATCACTTAGTCTATTGATCAGTTAGACTAAATACAACTAGTTCAACTAAGTAAAACTGAACACAACTCCATCAACTCCTCATTCAACTCCACAGAACTCAATCACTGAAGTCCTCCATGCAATAGCTCAAGTGACCCATAAGAAACACGTAGTTCCTTCTGGCAGCTGCATGTGCCACATCCGTAGCTCGAACTAAAGTGCTCCAAGAGAATAAGATATTGTTTACAGTCCAAATATTGTTAAGAGCTAATAATATTCGACTGTTCTATTTTTAGCCTGGCAGTATAAAAATAGACTCTGCCCATATGTCTAAAAATAGAAGTCCACCTATTTTTACCAACTTGACCAATCATCCACAAATAGCATCCTACAACTCATAGACCATGATCCATATATCTAAAAATAGACATAGTCTAAAAATAGACTTTGCGCCAAAATTAGCCTGCGGGCATACTTAGTGAAGGCGACTTCTTTTCACTAAGCTCCATCATCTCGTTGCATTTTCAACAGCGAATGTAAACAAGTAAACACCCAAATGAATAATGTGAACATCCCCAACTAAAAATGGCTCAATCTGGCAATTCGCTCTGCCCAGAATTTTTTGTTGTTGCTACTAGAGGTGAAATATAATTTTGACCCTCAAATCTGCCCCAAAAATTCTAAAAAAAAAAACTATAGTCTCCTCACACAACCCATCCAACAAAACCCAAAAAAGTCCTGGTCAAATTCCATCTTGGAATGCCCTAAAAAGTGCAAAATTCCCATCCAACCAGTTTTTTGCCAAACCATAAAAATATTGTTGAATAATGGCTCAGTCCACTAGAAAAATAACTGAGAAATTATGGGTTAAATATCCTTCGGAATTTATAGTATTTACAAGCTGAAACTCCAAGCAAAACACCAGCTCCAAAACCCTTGCGAAATTTTTATCTACCAACACCTGCCCAACAAAGAAATTTGGCATAGTAAAATGGCTCTATCTTGGTTTCAAAATTTGGTACCAATCTTCTCCTCCTACCCAAGGAAAATCAACCGCAAAATCTCGAAACTTGAAAAGGAAGGAAGTTGCTCCAAATATATGTTGTAGTTCTTCTTCAGTGCCTAGGAAGTGCGATTTTCTGAGTGGAATATTTGCAATAGACTTCACCAAGGAGTCTATTATGGAAGTCCTCGAATAGACTCCCTAGGGTCTCACTAGGGAGACACTCAAATTTCTCTTAAATGAGGTTGAGTTTTGCTTGAAACTCTTGAGCTAAACAAATCTTCTCGTGTTGTTTGAACAACCTCCACGAGAGGGTTCGATCTCCAAAAAATAGATGGAAAAAAGATGCAAAAATGCAATCCCCATGTGCCATTTATAGATTTTGGTCCCTTTCTCCTTTGTGCATCCCCTTCTCCATAAGCCTAACATCCCTTCTTTCCTCCTCTTTCTCTTAGTGCAAATTTCTCAAAGGGGGGTCGAATTCCCCTTTTGAGTAGCCCCCACATTCCACTTACAAAAATAAATTTATTTTCTCTAATGTTTATTTCTCCTTTTTCTCCAAAAATAAAGTAAATGAATCCTTAACCCACTTTTCCTAAGTTTTATATGCCAAAATACTTTATAACACCAAAAGTGCAAAAATGAGGATTTCACCTAGCAAAATTATTTATTGGGGACATGATAGTCCTCCCTGCCTAAGGGTTGTTTTTCCTCAAGAAACTGCAATGTTGGATGTTGTAGAACCTTTTCTCCCTCCCATGTGGCATCCTCCTATGGTAGATCCTTCCACCTGGTAAGATACTCTCTAATGGTCCTATTCCTGAGCTTTCTATCTCTCTCCTGCAAGATAGCCTCCAATGCCAAGATCAAGTGTCCCTCATCATCCAAGGGTGGAAACTTTGTGGCAACTATAACATATTGTCCCAAGGACTTTTTTAAGTAAGACGCATGGAAACCTTTGTGCACTTTTCTCCCTAGTGGAAGCTCTAACTCATAGGCCACCTCTCCAATTCGATGGGTCACTCTATACGGTCCATAGAAGCATGGTTTGAGCTTCTCGTCTCCCTTTTGCTTCAGTGTAGACTACCTGTACAGTTAGAGATGTAGAAAAACTATATCCCTGCCCTCAAAATTTATCTCCACCTACTTCTTGTCTACATACATATTATGTTGGTTTTAAATGATATAAAAGTTATCTTTGAGATCCCTCAGGATATCCTGGCTCTCATGTATCCAATCCTTTTCTCCACGGGCTTGGTTGTCTTCAAAAATCATGTCAGCAAAAGACAGTGCATCATAACAATAAAGGGAACAAAAAGGTGACATACCAATGGACATATGATGAGTGGCATTGTATCAATACCCCCTGTGGTGTGGCCACTTCAACCATGCACATTGTTTCCCTGTCACATAGTTTTGTAAGTACCCCTCCAGCCATTTATTCATGATCTTCATTTTCCCATATGCGTGGGATGATAGATAGTACTAGGAGTGAGCTCAGTTCCCACCAATATAAATTACTCCTACAAAAATTCCCCCATAACCATGTTGCCTTGGTCAATGGTGATGGTCTTGGGATGACCATGCAACCTAAATACCTCCCCAAAGAAAAGCTTAGTAATCTATGAAGTTGATGACCTAGATGGAATAGAAAAGAAGAAAGAATACTTGGCCAACTTGTCCACCACAACATAGAGACAATCACTTCCCTATGTAGTTGGAAGACTTGTGATGAAGTCCATGGAAACACTCTCCCACTCCCTCTTTGGAATAGGTAGGGGTTGAAGTAAGCTAGTCAGATGTGTCTGTTAGGTTCCTATACCAATAGGAGTCATAATTTTTTAACGGCTGAGATTAAACCTGTAATATGTACATACCTTTGCTTTCTACAAAAGTTTTCCATATTCAAAAAATTAAAAAATGTAAAGAGGGTATGTCCTAAAAGAAAAATCAAAGGACAAAAAGAATAAAAAAGGTAAAAAAAGACGAAAAATATGAACCCCAAGAAAGAAAGACCATGAAAGTGTGCAAGTAAAAATGCCACTACTATTTACTTTTTGTACAAAATAAATGATTGTGTGCAGTTTATAACCTATGCCACAATCCATGATAGTCAAAATGTTTAAACTTGGCTATTTCATGTTTTCAATTTCATGCTTATAGTTATATAATGAAAATCTGACCAAACAGTGTAATCTTGGTAGATAATTAGATTAGGTAGAGTGAATAAAAGGAGCTCAATTGTTTAATCTGAGCCCTTTGATGTAATAAGGTTAGACTTAGTTAGATTACTATTGTAAAAGAAAAGAAAATTGTTTTGATAAGGGTTTGCCAGCTTAAGTGCCCCTAATAAAGAGAAGTAAAAATGGTAGTATGAGTAGATGGGTAAGTAGTAGAAAGGTTGCAAAATTGTGATGATTGTTAGACAAAAACATATTTATCACCCTCATCATGAAAATTCCAAGTAGTAATGAGCAATTGGACATGCATCAAGTCCACAAAGTCAATTGATTAATTTCCCTCACTCATTACACCTTTCACTTAACTAATTTCTAATGAAAAGTCTTAAGTACCCAAAATCTTAAGTCAAAGGGGCTCAGAGCATTTCTCCGACTTTTGGAGGGACCGGACCCTCGGCCCGATGACGTATAGGTCCTAAGTACTAAAATTCCCCCCCACAAACATTACCCCCTTTCACTCTCCCTCATTTTCCCAAACAAATCCCTTTTCCTAAGATAAAACACCATTTTTCCTAAGGAAAAGCCATTACCCCCAAGTAAACCCCTTTTTCAAAAAACCCACAAAAATAATAGTTAGCCTAAGTTACAATGTGTTTATGAAATACAAATGAATTATAAATATACATTATACTTAGTGCTAAATCCATTTTCGCGATGTTCATATTAACTTTTAATTTATATATTAATTCCCAAAAAATAACCCTTTTCCCCTATGTATTTAATAAATCCCTTTAATATTAATACCCCATCCTCAAAGTTTGAAATATAAACTTTATAAATACCCAAACCCAACAAATGAATTAATTAATCGATCAGCGATTAATTAAAAGACAAATCCTCCACCAATGAAATTGCGTTCGATGCATTAATCTCATCCTAATCCCATATTAAATCCAAAACCACCAAGTTAATTGCCCGTCAAGCGCCCCCACTACCATCCATGCATTTTCATCGACCAATTGCCACCCGATCTTCCTCCTTCAAATCCAACGATCCACGTTGATTTTGCATGGGCCCGAAGTCTGAACTTTACCTGCCCAAAATGGGTTCTTTTCCCTTGGGACCCCGATGCGACATGGCGCCTGATGAGTGCAATCAGGAGGCCTCTCACCGAAACCACCCAACGCTCATAAGAGGTGTGAAAAAACCCGCTTACCGCTGCCCGTTAAACACCAAACTATCACATCACCCCGCTAACTGCCAAAAGTACCACTATTCCCCAAACACCCGCCAAAGGTTGACTTTGTTAATAAATCCAAAAACCTCATAATCTTTTTTTATCGTGAAACTAAAGTTCCAGACCTTCATGCATGCAACTACACGACATCCAACCGCCAACCTACGTCTAGTCGCCAACCTGAAGAATTCATTGAGCTCACAGTCCACCCTCTAGTTCACACAGACTTTCTGCAACCATGCATAGTCACCCGTCGACCTGTTCAAAGTCAATATTCCCAAAATTCCATGTATTTTATCCAAATTCACTAGAAACCTTGTCTCATTTCTAAACTAGTTACTTGCATTGCTTGGAATTAATAAGAAATTAAGTGAAAGAATTGCACAGCGACCCAAGACTACTCTATATTGGAACCCAGTTGCCCTAATTGACTGAAAAACCTTTTCTCCCCATTCTTAAATCCACAAGACTGAGAATGGAAAACCTAATTTCTTTGGATGTTAGGCCAATTTCCACTCCTCACCTGGACTTGTATCACCTTCCCCTTGTTGATAAAGACTTCCAAATCAAGGACACCTCTATCCATGAATCCCCTATCAAACTGTACTGCCAATACAGGGACCAATACCTAAACCAAGCTGATAAAATAGGTTTGTGGGAATCTAATTTGCCCAAGTATCAATTCCCTAAGGTGCAAATTTTCCCTAAAATCATCCATTATTGCCATGCAAACTACATTCTCAGCCAAAGGGTAGTGGTGTCCCTTGACCAAACCATACTTTTCACCGTCACTACTAAGTCAATCAATGAAATGTTGCAGTTACAACCAGGGTAGAACTTAACTCCTATTTCAATTGGAGACCTACTAGACCCATTTCCCAAGATTACGACTGCCACGATTGTTGAAATGCTTCAGACCTTCATCAGGGAGGGAAAGCATGTCCCAACAGAACCTCCTCCATATGTGGCTGCCATATTTTCCTCGTTTGGTCAAGATATAGTAGCAATGATCTCTTGTGTTTTAGGCTATACCACCAATGAATACATAGATGAAATCATTTTAGCCTTAATGTCTATTTTTACTCCAGGACAGCCCCCTACTGTCATGTATGATTATGCCAAGTACATAGCTAATAAGATGCATGAACAATTTCTAAGGATGAATAATGAAAGAGTGTTTAAGTATTCTTCAATTTTGTACCACCTTTTCTTATACTATCAAGTTGGCAAGTTCCCATTCACTCTCCAAAAACATGGAACTAAAGGTCATCCTAGGTTAGTAATTTTTTGGACTCCATTGATACATAAGCATGATTCCCCATATCCATACACAGATTTCATTGATCTTTTTTTACATCCAGCAGTGACTATGCTGCTAGGAATTCCTCTTCCAAGAATCAGTTCAGACATTAGGAGGATCTTGCAGCTGTCAAAACAACACAATGTGGGAGATTGGTACTTGTACCAAAATCACACAGAAATTAGGATCTATGGTTGTGAGTTGGCCCCATATAAACTACCCAGATGCCTTCCAATGAGGTTATTTGCTATAGAGTACTATAGGTGAATAATCAACTCAGATGAGGTACATTTTGTTAAAGTCAAAAAGAAGGCCCAACTTAGAATCAAAGATCAACTAGGCCCCCTTGTATGCAATAGCAGAGAAGCTGGAAGAGAAGCAGAAGAAATCCTTCAGAGACTCAAACTAAAACAAAGCTTCATATGGATATATGATCCTTGTGACTTCATCTGCAATAGAAGACAGAAAAATAAGATGACTCCCTACATTCATCACCGAATCCCTGAAATAGATAAATATGCAAATCAGTTGGAATGGGTGGAGAATACTATAGTGGACAGAGATAGCACTGAAGTTGTTGTTGAAAATGCACTAATTAATCTAGAGAAAAGGCTTGATGAAGGTTCTTTCCTGCAAGTGCCAGGAGAATCTCAAGCACAAGGAGAATCACAGGCACACAGTGAAAACATACAGAAGAATAGCTCCAGGTACAAGAAGAGTCAGAACAACCAGACATATCAGAAGAACTGACTCAAACAAGGTTGCCAGAGCCTATAATGAGTACTCCCCCTACCTTGAAAACTCCTCTAAACGAGGAGAAGAACATCAAAAGAAACAGGGAAGAGGCAACTACATCAGGCAAAGAAATCATACAGACATATGCAAAAACCAGCCCGTTCAAAAGACAAAGGTTAAATCCTGTCTCTGAGCAGGAATTCACAAAAGAGACAGTAGGAGCCACCAGCACAGGAAGGGAAGGAAGTAGGCCTGCTACTCCTTTTGAGGGAAAACTAGAAGCTTCCACATCTCATACTCAGATGTTGGAGAGGCAATAGAGTGTTGAAGTGTCCTCATTTAGTATGCTAGCAGAAAAAGATCAAGACATTAGAGAAAGGTACAAGGACATCAAAGCTAAGAATGAAAGGTTAAAGGCCTAGACTTATGCACAGTACCTCAAGATGGCACCTACCAACCAAACAAGGTTGATGTCAACCTATGATGTGAAAGAAAGCAAAATGCAAATGACATTCATGAAGCCTACCACACAACAACCAAGATCAGCAACTGACTTCCAGAAGATAGATTTTCAAGTGCTGGTAAAGGACATACATCCTATTGACCAAATTGAGTTGCACAAACAGACAGGGGAGATTATTTACTCCACCTTGACAGGGAAATCCATCGCAACCCACCAATTGCAAAACTCCCTGAATAATATATCAGCTTAATTCCAATTGGAGAAGGCCTCTTCACAAGCAAAAGACACCAAAATCAAGTCCTTAGAGGACTTAATCATTGAGTTGGGACATGATCCAAAAGATGTAAAGGCCACTCAAAAGTTTATAAAGAAGAAGAATGATGACATAACTGCTTTGAAGAAGCAACTCAAAATTCCACCATTGCATCATCCACAAACAGCAGAAGTCCTGGAGACCCAAAAAGGTCAAGAAGAGCTTATGGACTTAGTCCTCGAGCTAAATGATTAGCTGAAAGAAACAAAGAAAGAATTGGACACATTGATTCATTCCAAACAGAGTGAATTGTCCACTACCTCCACAGTTGCCATTCCCACAGTAACAACTGCAGTCCCTTCAACATTGGCAACCTCTTTAGCACCAACATCTCCACCTACTACAACACTTCCAGTCACAACAAAGTTTACAACTATAGGTACTTCAACAGAGAAAACAACATAGCTAGTGAAAGCCATGGAGGAAATGTCCATCCAAGCAACAGAACCTGAGAGACTTAAAGAGAAAGTGGCAAGCTTAGAAACTAACTATAAGCTTTCCCAAATACAGCAGAAAGAATAAGCACAGAAATCCCTAAGGATGGGAGACAATATTAAGGTCCTAGAGAAGGATCTAACATTACAAAATCCACTAGGACAAACTAAGGAGATGCTCTGGGCCAATACCATTAACTCTGTCAATGATATTTGGCTGTCAATTCAAGTAATATTTTGTCAAACTAAATTGGTGAAAGTGGCCACCGAAGCAATACAAAAGGTAAAGGAAGACTTAGGAGAACAACCTGAGGATGCTAATAAACTCATCCAATTCCTAAATGGCAAGAACATGCATGAACTAGATGAGCTTGGTGTGGAGGATAGAACCAAAGCCATCATTAAAATCAAAAGGTTCTTTCTAAAAGAAACCTCATGCTTAACCTGGAGAAAAAATGCCATAACATGCAGGTTGGTATTGACAGATTCATGGCAAAGTTTCAAATTTTGAGGGATAAAGGCCTTCCCAGTCCCATGGTAATCAATGACAAACTTATGACCCAATTGGACTATTTTGACAGGTTAGAGAAATTGTCCAAGGAACATGCAAGCACTTCAGGAGTCAAAGCATTTCCAAGAGGGAAATTATTATATGATACTTTAGAAAATCTATTCTTCCTAGAGCATGAGGTGAATCATATATTTGTCACCAAGCCAAAATTTTCCAAATACACTCAGGCAGACGAGATATATAGAAGGATGCTCAAATTAAATTGCTTGAAGTTGAATGGTAGGAAAAAATGACAGAATTACTATAAGTTACCACAGTAAATCGGAAGGCAGGTGAAAGGATAGATAAACAGGGTTAAAGAGTAACAGGTTAAATAGTATCAGTCAAAGGTTAAAGACAAAGGTGATTCCAGTGTACAAATATCAACCAGCATAAAGAGCTCAAATTCGAACTGCAAATGGCCAGCACTATCACAATAAAAGGGACAACATGATGCAGTTTTCCATCTCTCTCTATCTTCATGCTTGAAGATATTTTGATTTCCTAGATTTATTCTCAAACTCTTATGAGATATTTTGTAAATATTTTCTGTATAAATAATTCACCTTTCGAAGTATTTAGGGTGGATTCAAAGGCATTTCTATAAAAAAAAATCTCTCAAGTTAAAGCGCTATTGTATCAAGACCGGATTGGCTTGCTGGATCAAGGAATAAAGTAAAGACATTTCACAGGATTCTTGTGTAAAGCAGAAATCAAATAAGTATTTTCTTCCATGTGTATTAATGTTTTTCTTTATGTTTATTAATAATCATATGTATTTCTATGAAATCTAAATGGTAAACTAGGAATGATATTTCAGAACCGGCTTCAATGCTCTATGTCTTGACTGTTTACATTCTTAATGTTTTCTGCTAAACTATCTTAGTTAGGGAATTCTTAAATGCTCCCTTACTTCTGTAGTTTCCCCCTCGGTCTATAGTAAAGGATCCTTAGTTTCCCTTTGCTCATGATCACCTCCTGCTCTTCATCTTGATCTCGGTCTAAGGATTCTTCATTGCCCTTTCACCTTGGTTAGGGCTATCTCATCCATTGAACCTGAAGATTTTCCTTTTGCTTTGCTAGCTTTAGTGATCTAGTCTAGTTAAGCCACCCTTTGATTGAATCCATAGCCTAATGGCTTGAATGCCTTGCTCTATCCATCTGTTCCTAGAATTACACCACCCAACCAAATTCAAAACCTTATGAACACTAAGAACTAGCCTCAAATCCCACCCAAAACAAAGTTAAATTATAAAGAGAGAGTCCTCTCTGGACTTAGGTTGGCTAGAACTCGAGTCTAAAAGATTAGGTTTATGGTTACCTCGGACTATTCCTTCTTTTGATAACTTCTAGGGGAGACTTTTGAGTGATAACATAATGACGACCATACTAGGGACTCAAACCCTAAATCTTAATAAACCTTTGAGAAATTTCAAATTTTTATTTCAAGCCTCTTGAAGGGTTTATTAGAATTTATTTATAAAACTTCACAAAAAAGAAATAATTATAAAAATCTTGAAATCTGGCTTCAAGGAGAACTCACTATACGAGGGCCAACCCTGATCCCAACCCTCCCCAAGTATTTGACAATCCCAACTTGATTTCAAGGATATCCAAAAGACAAGAAAGTTCAATCAGTCCTACGCCTTCAATTAAAGCAGATTCCTGCCCAGATGAGTGGTTGTTTTTAGAAGACCTCCCCTTTGACGAGTCTTTTGACCTTTCCCTATTTAGAACCAGGTCTAAAAGTGAACTTGATGACATAGAATTTACAGCAGAACTTGAAGTCCAAAGGGAAAACTTGTCAATTGATCAATACATTCTAAATTCCCCTCATTCATCCCTTACTACTATTAAGATCCCTGAACTTTCTAAAACAATTTCAACTTCCTTTAGTTCACCATTATTCCCTTCCATCTTCAAAGTTCATTCAACACCTCCATTTATACCTTCACTAACCCACCAACCTACTATTACACATCAGTCACCAATTACTCCCAGTTCCTCATCACCCATTGTATCAGCCTCGGGAACCCAAACTCCCCTTCTTAGTCCTGCCCAACTTAGAGCCATGGCAAATAGATATGCCCCTCCTGTGTTACCTGCCCCACGAAGTGCCATGCCACAAGACTACCAGAGCAAAATTATCCTATTTGATGGCACAGGATCCTACACAGCACAACAGCATACAAGAAATATGACAGATCATTTTGAATTGCGTGAAATTGATATTGGAGATGTCCAAATGAGAATTTTTGCCCAGACTCTAGCTGGCGATGTGAGAAAATGGTTTAGATCTTTACCTAACAATAGTATAGATAGTTTAGAAGTATTTTAGCAGCAATTTTTAAATAGATGGGAAAAGAAAAAGAATCCTCCGCAAATCCTTTCAGAATATGAAAACATCAAGAGAGGACCAAACGAAACAGTCTAGGACTATTGTACTAGATTTAACAATTTATACAATGCAATACCAGTCGACCTTAGTGATCAGGGGCCCATGTCCCAAGTGTCGAAAAATGCTCAAAATTGAAAGTTCTCAAAATTGGTTCAAAACTGAATGAGTAGATAGAGCTCGTCCTCTCGATCTCGGCGCCACAAACGGTTTGAAAAACGGTCGCCGTATGTGAAAGTTATGGAAAAAACAAAATCGCCGAATAACCCTTAATTTTTGAAATTTCAAAAAAAATTAAAAAAGAATATTCCACGGAATATTCCTTGGAATATTCCATGGAATATTCTTTGGGGATGGGCCAATCAGAGGCCACCATGTGGCAAGCCCAGAGGCCACCACGTGGCCCCAAGCTGACGTAAGCAATGTCATGGGCGTATGTGGGGAGCGCATGTTAAAATGTTGGTGGGGTTGGTGATTCGAACCCCCGACCTTTCACATAACAACCACAAGCCTTACCGTTAGGCCACGGGAGGCAGATTTGAATAATGGGTGGATGAATGCGTTTTTAAAATTTAAAATTGTAGGGAGGGAAAGTTTGGGGGGCCAGCCCTCTCACACCATATGACCACGCCCCAGGAACTGTAGGCTAGAAACTAACCGCTGGGCACGAAATACGAGGATACCCATCCACGTGGTCACATGCAACATTTATTGGTCAGTTTAACTACATTTCATTTGGCAGAATTTTTGGCGGAGTGCCAAATTTGGCGGTCCCGCCATAATTGGTGGAGCTCCACTAAAGTTAGTTGGAGTCCTTTTAGGGGAAACTGGCAGTTTTCAGTAAATGGCCATAACTTTGGCTAGGAAAGGCGGTTTTGGACGAAGTTTTTTTCGATTTTGGGTATTTTGGACGTTCTTAAGCCATTGGAAAGGTCTTTTAGCCATCAGAGGTCATTTGCATAGGTTTTGGAGTCGTGGAAGTTCTAGGAGCCACCAGGGCCCAGTATTTTGAGAACTGTTTCAGGTTGCAGGTATCCATTGGAGGTGAACCAGCAGTCAATCTTGAAGTATTCATATGTTCTGAATCTGATTTTACAGTCTATTTCACCTGTAGAGACTTCTATTCAGCTGTAAATTCATTTTGATTATTTAATTAAAACGAGGACTGAGCCATTTGGGGGCCTTGGACCCAACAGACATAGCCCAGGAGGGGTGAACTGCTTCATCAACTTCTTTTTCATTTGTGGTTGATTTATTTTGCAGAACAAATTTTTTTTGATGTGTTAAATAGTAAAAGGAAATAATTCTGCTATGCTTGAATGGATCATGAACAGCTGAAAATTTCATTTGTTTCTTTACTGCAAGACATGGCAATGTTTTAAACATGTTTACTACTGAATTGAATACCTTGCAAACCTTTTTCAAGTAGTTTCAAATTTAGATCAAGTTGTTGGTATCAGAGCTATGTTGTTGTTTCTTTGTATCAAAAGTAGTCAAATAAGCTATAAACAGAGCCTGAAACGAGCCCGGAAGCCTTCGAAATGCTCTTGTTATACAATTGCAAAGTAGATAAATGCTCTTTCAGTCAATCTCTGGTGTAGTTGTCTTTTGATTGTTTTTGTGCAAAGATCTTCTAACTGTCTTGCAAGTATTGATGCTTACCAGGTTGAAACTTAAAAGAGGGGAAGGATAGTTGACTAGAGAACGAGAGAATCCTCAGTCAAGGAGGAAGGCCAGAGAGCCATCACCTTCACCTTCAATTTCACCCTCAAGAGTCTCAGCAGAAGCTTCAAGAATGTCTGAACATGAAGGAGAAATTCCTCAAGACACGGATCCAAGAGAAGAAGAAAGAGTCTTCAGAAAGGCTTTCTTGGACCTCACTGAAATGGTGAGGATATTGTACCAAGAAAGAAATGAGAAATTGGTTGGAGAAGAGTCCAAACATCCACTTGAAGGAGAGGGTTCTTCAGGAGGTAAGAAGGATGATGATCATTCCAAGAAAGGACATGGAGGTAATGGTGATCCACCACCCCCATCCTCACCTCCTTCCTCTTCATCCTCGTCTTCTTCTTCTGTGCATAAACATAGATCCTATAGAAAAAGTCCTTTTTTGAAGCTTGATGTAAAATTTGAATTGCCTATGTTTAATGGTGAAGTGAATGCAGAAAAGCTTGACAACTGGATTAGGCAGTGGGAAGTTTACTTGAGGATCCAGAATATGCATGATGATGCCACAAAGATTCAGTTGGCTTCTTTGAGAATGGATGGAGCAACATTGGTCTAGTGGGAGGCCAAGACCAAAGAGGAGATCAAGAAATTTGGTAATGTTACCTTAACATGGACTAACTTTCTATTAGCCATTAAAAAACAATTTTATCCTCTTGCTCACATGCAGAAAGCCATTATGAACTGGAAAAATTTCAGACAACTT
>APFE030007163.1:16512-33878 GCA_000404065.3 Pinus taeda | reverse complement strand
GAAGACTCGTTTTTGAGGAACGAGTGATGGTTTCGGGTAGCAACTGATTCCAGGTAAGATTTGGAATTTTCCAATCACAGCAGTGTCACAAGGATGGCTAACAGAATCACTCTTCACAGATGTTCCTCGAAGGGGTAAACAAACATATGGGGATGAATTATCGGCTAAAAACAGAGTGGAGGTGATGGCGAGAACATGACCAAGGCTCAAAAGCTGGCGATAAGGCATTCACAATGGTTATTTACCAGTTCATTTTTTAATGAGCTTAAATGCTAGGGGAAACATTTTCTCATGACTTATGTTTATTTTTTAACGAGCTTGAACTATGCACTAAAACTGCTCGTGGAGGGTTTATTTTTTAACAAGCTTGAATTTTGCGACAACATTACTCACCAGTCATATGATAAGAATGTATCATTCGAGATGCTATATTGAAGTGGCTTACATCTCTCAAGCTTTGCCATGGATCCTTTCTTTATGCAAGTTAGGAAACGACTAGCCTTATGGGTTTAAAGGGTTAGAGGTCCTAAAAATTTAAAAAAATAAATAGTCGCTCTTCACTTGCACATGGAAAGGTTTGCATGCTCCCAGGTATAGCAAAAAATTTCCAGGTTACCAAGAAAGTTCTATCCGTGTAGCAGATAAAATGCTTCCTCAGTGATGTCTATCGAAACAGACAAAGGTAAATGGCGCAGACGCATTCCACTCACATAAATTTAACGAAGGTATCTTATTCCAACCTGTTCCCATTTTCCTGTGAGGACGGGTTCGCCAGACTAGTCATATATCCCTCGTGGAAATCCACTATATACCTAAGGTTTTCCTGCCGAAACAGACCAGGGTGCATGCCCTGTGGGTTTCAGTCACATCTTCCTGAATCACTCGCGCTCATCAGGTGGACGGATTGGAGACCGATGAGACATTTCTTGCGTGAAAAGACCATTTAGGGATGGCATTTGAATATTTGCGATGTGTGAACCGGGGAATGACATTTGTTCCACGAGCTTGACCATTTTGCCTTTGTGTGGAAAACACATTACTCTAAAGAGTGAGGAGACAATGGCTCCCATGCAATAAATATAGTCGCGTCCAAGGAGTAGATTATAATCTAAAGGTCCTTGAACTACCATAACGTTCATGTGAACAGTTTTCCTTCGCAAAGTAATGGGCACATTTGGAAGGATCCCTAAAGGTCGACTGGTTCCCTTGTCGAAGCCTGTCAGATTTCTCATTTCAGGTAAAAACAATGGCGAACCAAGCGCTTTCCAAGCAGTTGAGGAAAGGAAACTCACAGAAGCCCCTTCACCAATGATGGTACCAACCATGACCATTCTGTAAGCTTGTACAATGATTCTGAATGGTACACTGGCTGGTAAATGGGGTCTGCCTAGTAGATTCCAGTCGAAGGAAACGACTAGTTTGCTTGGTGGTGGGACCAAATAGACAGGCCAAATATGACTCTGATGAACTTCCTTCTTGCGATAAAGGAACGGGAGGACTACCCCCAAGTTCATCGGAGTCTGTGTTGATGAAAATAATTTGAATGGTGTCGTTCTCTTTCTCTTCAGTGATGGTATCATTCGAAGATGAACACTCTGAAGGCAAGACTAGGTCAACTGTCGTATCAACCCTTTGAATTTCGTCTGGTATAGATTCAGAGGGTTCATTTTCAATGATAGACGCTTCGGCCAACCACAAGGATGGGCCAGCCAGATTTTCAACCGGTGGAGGACTTGGCAAGAGTTTTTTATATCCAAGAGGAAGTCGTAGCGGTGAAACTGGACGATCATCAAAAAATCTTTTAGCCTCGTCAAGGAAGGGACAATGGTGGACGACATGATTGCCTTCACACAACTTACAAGGAAATTTGGGATTCCTTTTCTGTCCATGTGCTTCATTTTCACTGGTTGATGGTGAGCATTCAACATGATTGCTAGAGGTTGACGCTACTGGATTGTGCAAACGAGGAGACCAGTCCCTTAAGATCTGAGGGATGCAGGGACAATCTCGGTGATAGTGGTCTCCATTGCAAGTGACACAAGGAGATTTAGGTTTCAACTGTGCGGTGTGAGGATTTTCGCTAGACGACACTTGGTTGCTCCCTTTCGATTTTGGTTCCTTTTTCTTCTTTTCCTTTTTCTCTTTCTGCTTCTTCTTCTTCTCAGTTACTTGACTTTTAGCTTTATCAGCTTTATCAAGTGAAGAGGAAGGAGGAGAGGGAGAATCAGACAAAGTAGAAGGTTGGGAGGCAACTCTAGTATCATTTAGTTGCTGATTAGACTGTTTAGGAATTACGGGATTCTGAACAACAGAGGTAGAGAAGAGCCAGATAGGCAGACCAATTGTCAATCCTGGAAGTGACAAAGTGGCCATATGGGGTGGACCAACATCTCCCCAAGAGAAGGGACAAGGATTTCCTTCAAGGGGAAATCCTTGGTTGGTAGACTCCATTTTCTCAACCTGAAGATCAACGGGGGAATTTGTGACGTTATTCCGATTAAAATAATTTTTTGGATGCTTTGACACAACTTGTTTTTTCAATTTTAAAGAGTCGAGAAAAAAAAAATATGACTCTAGTCGCCTTCGATTTTTATTGAGCATGAAGTGACAAGTGCTCAGAGGACCTTTTCCTTTAAGGAGTCTGAAAAGGAGCAAAATGGACTTCTCTGGAGATCTAGGCAGAGAGGATTACCAAACCAATCGCAAAACTGCAAAATACTTTTTATGGTATGGCAGTCAATCTTCTTGAATGTTGTTTTCGGTGCATTGCGATCGATAGGGCGGCAGACACGGCTTCCTAAGGATAAAGGATGTAGCCTATTGTGTTCTCCCAATATATACTCAACGGTACGAGGAAGCACAAGTCCATACTGGCACTTTCCGTCTCAAAGTGGAGGAATCACCCAACCAACACTGAAAGCAACATTTACCAGGTTTTACGATGCCAGAATACGTCTCTAGCCTAGACCTCCAGATGTTGTGCGTTATGTTCCAAAGCGTTGTTAGATTCATTCAATTTATTTTAAGTTGATCTTGCTTAATAATTTTCCTTTCAGGTTCACCACATGATGTGTATATAATTCCTAAAATGCAGTCTAAGATGATAAACAAACGTTTAATCATCTTTCAACAATGAAAATCCTAGCTACTAAAGGGAAGAAAGTCAAGAATCTTTTCTTCACAGAGCACACGTTAAATGCACAGTCCTAAATCAAGCCAAGCAATAAAAATTCAAATTCATATGCATGTATTTGTTTTCAGCATTCTTAATGTGTGAATGATGTTAAGAAAGCTATGTGCAAATCTAAATTACGTTTAAAGCGACAGCACTCAACAAATTCTTTCTCAAAATGAAGTGAAAGCAGGAGAGACACTTTGCGATTTTGAAACGAAAATTGCTTTTCGAGACTTTAAAACTACTAATTCAAATCCTATGCAATAGTAACTGTATAATCAACTATCAAGAACAATGGGATTGCTTTCCAAAATTGAAAACGACATCTATGACACTTTCAGATCTAGAGACGACAGTTCCACTATGCTACGTTTTTGCAAAAGAGAACTAAAAATCATGCACAATACATAAAAACATTTATAGTTCTTTGCACTAAGGAGGCGGAATAATGCAAGAGAAGGGGGTTTTCACAGAAGTACACTGACTACAGACAGCAAAACTCTTGAATAAGACTGAAAACAGTGAGAAAAAACCACAGTCTGAGGGTAAAGTTAACCCTCCCTGACCATCACACCTGTTACACAGTGAAATCAGTATGCAGTGCACCTACTGCACTCGGGAAGTGCGATGCATACAGACTACCTTGAAGGCAGGGTGTGATGGTAGTAGTGCGAGACTTCAAACAGGTTTTCACTCACAGTTTGCAATCTAGTTCAGGTGTTTAGGTCGAGTAAGTAAAGATCAGTGTATGTAAAACACAGGGGTGATCTAAGAGGTTACTAGAGCCACCACTTAGGGCAATTAGATTGCTTGCAGATCTATTGTTTAATTCATAAACAAAACCCAGAGATAAACTAAAGCAACATTGATCTACTTTGCATTTGTATAACAAATGCAGTTGGAAAGCTAGCCGGCTTGACTTCAGGCTTTGTCTGTAAGTTTATAAAAGAAACAAGGATAGACAGGCTAACAAGTAATCTAGTCGCTCCGCAGTGGAGTCGCCATTTTGTTATCCGGGAATAGTGTCCACTCGGATGCTGTTATTCCCACTAAGATGGGTGGCTATCTTAGAAACAAACAATCAAAGTCAACTATTGTTTCCTTTTATGAAAATAGACAAGAGGAGAACCAAGAAGACCATCCTGAGTCTTGCGCTTGATTTCCTCTCCTTCTTGATAGAGCTTCGCTGCTTCTTCTTTGTCTGCCCAGCTTCAAAAGAACCTGTGGAATCACAAAAACATACTACTATCGAAGAAACAAGGATCTAGATTCATAAATAATATAGGATTAGATGTATATTAACCATATAAACACATATATAAACAAATACACAAGAATATGGAAGGAAACAAGAATAGCTTTATTAAGATGAAAAGTAGCAAGAGGATTACAACCATGTGCTCTAACCCAGCATCATCCTCCAGCTAGGAAGCCCTTCTTCACCTCAAGCAAAGCTTAGATCACCCAACACTATGAATGTACACCAGAAAACCAACAACACTTCTATATAAGATACAAAATTCCAGCCTCTGGATCTCTGTGATGTGGGATCCATATATAGATGATTACAGAGAGGTGAGTCATCTTCTGGGATCTTGATTAGTGTCTTCTCTCTGATAGTTCCTGCTTCCACTTGGAGAATGATGATCTCTTACTCATCCCTGGTCGAAAATACAGAGGCAAGTGTCAGAGGGGAAGCTTCTGGAAGATTCCATGATCTTCCACCTCGCATTTTTGTCTCTACCATTTGTCCATTCCCAACCATTGCACCCTATAGAGGAGCAAATCAGTATGCATCACACCTTGTACACTGGGAAGGTGATATGCATTGCACCCTATACATTGTGCTCTCAGTATGGTCCATTTTTTACCATTTATGAGCAGTTTTCAGTGGAGAACTTCTGGGAGATGATGTAATCAGTTTACCTTGTTCCTTTAGGTAGTGAAGCAACACTTTTAGGGACTTAGGAGCCCTCAGTTTATGGACATTTATGATTGAGGTTGAAGTGCCCAAAAATGTCTATAACACGCCCCAAAAATAAATAAGTTCATATGCACAGTCCTCTTGAAAACTACAAAGGCAAAAGAAGAGAAAGGCTTCCTGCGTAGAGAGGTGAATCATGCAACTCCATTGGGGTACTGACCAGGCTCCCTGACAGTGGAGCAATGTATGTGTTCTTGCATGACTCTGTCGGGGTACTGTCCAGGCCTGCTGGCAACGCAACAACACCAGAGATGGAAACCTATACTCTGAAAATCTTCAACTCGTGAGCTAAACTACCCTTCCTGGATTCAAAACACTGAGATATAAGCTGAACTTTTGATTGTGTTTGATTGAGTTGGAAAAAGGTGAACCATGTATATCCATGGGGTAAGTGGGAAACTGATGTAACCTACATAGTGATTCAATACTCCCTGAAAGACCAAGGCCCTGTGCTATAAATGAACTGAAACCAAGATGTTGGAGTTCTACCAATGTGTCGCCAACTGTTGTAGCAGCTACAACCACCCTCCAAAATTTTGGCCTGCACCAATTTCGAAGCCTCCCTTGAAGAGTTTCACTTGATGGCTGCACACACTTGGGTTCACTCCGTAATCTCGTGCGAGTCTTTACATCTTCCTTGCTTGTTCATTTTATTCAAGTCTCTACATGCTGATGTCTAAGTCATGCTTGTGACCATGTTCTGGCTATGCTCAAAGAATTCGCTTCATATGTGCTTATTGTGTTCGCTATGAAAGCATCTATTGCACTCACACACAGAGTCACATTCATTGTCACACAAGCGCCATCTTGATCAATGAATGATCAATCATGAGTGTCGTGCTTGTCACTTACACATTTGGTCAGTCTTGTTGAACATGTGTGTCCGGATGGTTTGATCGTTTCGTCGTCAAGTCATGCAAGTGTGTGTTTGTATGATTACCTATGCATCTTTCGATTATTCACTCACTTAGCCATTTTTGCTGAAGGTTCTAACGACCTGGCTCCCCTCTAATAGCCAGACCTCACCCTGCCATCTACTCGATTGACTGTCAACCAGAACAATGCCGAAGCACCAAGCTAGTCTTTTCAAGCTGCACTTCCCGTAAGAAAATCACTCAGCTCTCATGTTGGCCATGTGGACAGTCGGACCCTACAGTCACCCTGGGACTGACTCCCCTCAAAAATTTCTTAGAGGCCACTAACCTCACCTACTCAACTGACTTAGGAAATTGTGCAAGTAGGCTAGACAAACACCAAGTGCTCGTCCTAGTCTCCCTTAGAAAATTGTGCATGTTTCCTAGTCAGTCATCCCAACAGTCGACCAACTATTCATCTTAGAAATTGTGTAGTGTTAATGAGCATGCCTTCCACTGCCCATCATTCAGTTCAGCTCAGAAATTATTCAGAGATGATCAGCAGGCCGACCTCCCAGCCTTAGTGTAGTTTTCCTTGCCAGCGGCCCCTAGCAGTAGACTGCTAGTTCCCTCTAAGAATTGTGCAATTTCCGCTACCAGTCTACCGAGCATCCAACTGGAAGTTCCCTCTGGGAATTGCACAGTTTTGGCTACCAATGACCTAGCATCCAAATGGTAGTTCCCTTTGGGAATTGCGCACTTTTGGCTGCCAATCTCCTGAGCAGTTCCCATGAAAAACTGTGCAATCCCTGCTTGCTGACCCTTCATGCAGCCCAGCTCGTTCCTCTGCAAAATTGTGCAAATCTAGCTATCCAGCCCTACTGCCCGTTCATTCTAAAAAATGAACAGAGCATGCCTGCCTTTCCTGCCAGCAACCCAAATTGTTCCTCCCAAAATTTGGGCAATTTTGCCTCCCAGCCGAGCCAAACCTTGCAGACAGTCACTGTCGACTTAGATTTCCTGTCTCCATCTCTTAGTGACTCTTGTGAATTTTCATTAGTAATTTCCTAGAGCCATCATCCCACATCACAACCTTACTGCCTCTCCCGGTCACCTACATCTGAATGATCATGTTTCATGGTAGACTAGGAGGTTTTGGATTTGACGTCGTCTCATCATGAGTGATTGCAGGTACAGTACACCAATGAACATGGCAAGCTGACGAATGGGATGAACAAAGGAAGTACATGCAGAATGACAATTCCACCAACAGATGAATGAATGAAGCATGCGAAGTGGATGAACATGACGAACATGCACCTTCGTGAATAGATGATATTGTCAAGCCTTCCAACATGCAAGCAAGGAACAACATGCTAAAGCTTCATCAAGCGAACCAAGGACCATCGAAGACTCCGCGCACTTCACCATGCGAAGGTGAAGCTATGATGCACCATGAAGACATTCGTCACCCAGCAACACTATAGCTCAACATGCACTCCAGTAGCAGCATGAATGTACCAGCTTTGTCATGTCAAGTCACGTCAAGTCATGTTGCCCACATCTCCACTATGGGCTTGTTGTCAATTAATGTGATGTAACATGGAAGTCCAAGAGACCCAATTGTTGAACAAAGAGTCATGTAAGTCAAAAATTCATGGAAATCAAATGGTCATGAGGGTAGTCGAACAACCACAAGGGCCAACTTCACCCATGGCTATAAATACCCCCTCATTTGTACATGCACTAGTACTTTTCACCTCAACTCCTCCCACATAGGCAAGAGATTTTGTAATCTTCTCTTTGAGGAGTAAGTAGTGGCTCCAACACCCCGCATTCAAGATTAGTGATGTGTGGTGTAACGATGTGTCTTGGAACTTTCGCTTAATTCAGAATCCTGCTAACAGGCCAACACATTTTCACACATGTATTATATCTATTGTAAGACTAATCTTTGACACTTGTAATTCATGTTGCTTTAACCTGTGTTCTACATCTGAACTGCTTCATTTGTTGTAATGCATAATATATTAATGGAAATGTGTTGTATATGTTGTTAATGATGTCTCGCCCATGTAGACTACTATCCCGGACATCAGACAGACCTTTCACATGAAGCTTGCTGTAACAACTATTGCACTTGTTCAGAATGTTCCGTGAGTGTTGTACGTGTTATCCTACCTTGTATGTTGTGACTTCTGCATCTGTGTGGACTGCTCCACCTAAAGTTGTGCATGTCCTGTTGTGTTTAGTTTTCCTAGCAGTGTTGAGATTTTTCCCAATCGACCTGGAACTCACTCTCACCCTATCCCTCAACAGTGAAAGAACCATCAACACAAGTGACACTTACACTCACTAGGCACACGAACCTCACTTCTCAAAGAAAAAGTGAGCCACTCTCATGTGCTGACAAGCAAGAGCTGAGGCAAATCCTTAAGACAATGGCAACCAAGCCATCATACCATATGGGACTCCGATACCAAACATTGTGAGGTCTAGTTGGGACTTCATACCAGGGTAATCCCCTGAATGTTGGCATGTCTAGCACTGTCAACAAGTCACTTGAAATTAAACCTACAATTGATCATGTGGAGGAGCCTTCAAAGGGATTGAGCTTGTTACTCTGCCCTTGTGTGTACGTTTGATCTATGACTGTCCCCCCAGGTAAAATTATTTTATTTGGTGAACATAGTGACTATAATCCTAGGGCTCTACCTAAGGTGACGACAGAGGGAAGGTCATGTTGTACTTGGAACAGACGTTGGTTAGACTCACTTGGACTCTCTAGAGGGTAATATTTTCTTGAGATGGTTTATAGTAGAGTTACTTGCACCAAACCATTTCATTAAGCAGGTTTTCAGGGTAACTGGTTCCAAACACACATTTTCTATAAAAAAATTCACCTTGATCTCTTCGATGTTGGATTTTATCACCAACTAGTAAATATTGATCTCTGTGAAGAGTAAGTTTGTATGGTTTGAACTCCTAGATTTTTTAGCACATGTTACTTTCTGTGTTGTTTTTTTTTACTTTTTAGATACTTTAGGTGTAATTTAGATATTGTGTGATTAATAAATTGAAATTTTTTCATTGTTGTGGAACTACCAAGACAATCATGTAGGATACTCGGGGATGCCCCTGAGTATACACTGAGTCAGTAAGAAAAGATTAAAGCGAAAAAATTTAAATTATCTGAAGCTGGAACTGCAACAAAAACTGAAACTTCTACTATTATAGATTCTGATGTAGGAGGAATTGAAGTTAATCAACCCATAACATCTACTATTTTAGGCCTTGAAGTAACAGAAATTGAATTTGATCAAACTCATAATTTAATATCACACTCAGCAGCAACTGATTTACAAATTATTAAACTCGTTCAAATTGAATCAGAAACTGGATAATCTTCCGATATAAACCCCATTTCTGAACTAGATATTGATGAACTTGAGTCTAATATTTCTAAGTCTGAAATTCATACACCTGCTACAACACATATTTCGAATCCTCCACTTTCACTGCATGTGAAACTTATCATTACTGATAGTCTCACT
This sequence comes from Pinus taeda, assembly GCA_000404065.3. Classification (NCBI taxonomy): domain Eukaryota; kingdom Viridiplantae; phylum Streptophyta; class Pinopsida; order Pinales; family Pinaceae; genus Pinus; species Pinus taeda. The sequence continues at coordinate 24,311 of APFE030007163.1, read as the reverse complement.
CCTACTCTCATTGCCATTGAAGAACTTGTTTCAGAAAAACAGGAAGAACCTATAGTTTCTACTAGTGAACCTGTAGATATCTCAGAACTTTTGTTTCAATCTCTTTGATGAGCACCATTATTGTAGTAAGAATGCTGCAACTCCTAGGGCTACCAACTTCACTTAATCAACCCGGGGTTCGTACAAACTTGGAGGTGACAATGTTGTATACACAAGCAAATGCAATGGGTCCACTCTTTGTCACTGCTAAGCTGGCGATAGACCACTATGGTTTCTCAAACCAACATTCTATTGATTCAGAGGAAGCTTGATTACCAATGAGGAAAGGGAAATTTACACTAACTGAAACATTGTCTACTGTAGTAAGGAAAGACTGAAATCAAATTCTTAAACACACCATTCATCTAACTAACTGCTAAGAGGCTTTGCTTCAAAAGAATGCTAAGTTATCATGTGTGTAATCCTACTATCATAGGCATGCAATCTGAAATAACCAAACACTCTACTGATGTGCATGTAAATGAACACAATAAATATTTTTTCCTTTTTTTCCTTTTTTGTGTGAGAATATGACTACTAAATCCTCTTGGTGATGTGGCAAGTGGATTAGAGATGGTGGTGAAGGGTCAGATGGCTTGGGAGGCAAGTAGAGGTCTTTTCCTATCTTCTTGGATGCTTTTTCCATGATTCAAGCTCAAAATAGGCCACTAGAGATTGTCCTACAGGATGTCCTAATGCTTCCTATAGGATGTCTTAATGCTCCTACAGGATCCCCTATATTCCTATAGGATCTGGCCGAGAGAAATAGGAATGATTTGGAAGGTGGTATAGGGCTTAGGGAAGGAAAATGGTGGGAGAAATAAGGCAAGTGAGTGGCTAGGACTTCTTCAGAGCTCAAAACAGAGTTTGTAAGATGGTTGGATTTGCTCAACAACCTTGGAAAGATGTTCTTATGGAATGATGAATTGGTTGAGGGACTTAGTGGCTTTTGGTGCTCATGGATGGATGAGGTTAGGCTGGGGTTGCTGGTCATGACATATCCCTTCACTATTGAAACTCCTGCACTACATCGATCACTAGCATTTATCAATTAATCATGTCAAATAAGAAAGATTTTCAATCAACTTAAGAAAACAAAATTTCACTATCTGGCTGCCTAGTTCATGCATGGAAATACTTGCAGAGTAATGTGAAACACTATGACACCTAATACAAGGTTGAAGATATCAGAAATGACAGTTTAATATTATTCTTGAAAACTGAAAAGATGTTGGCCTAATTAGAAGAAAACCCTAAATTCCATGAGAAATCAGAATTTTGTCTTTTTGGAGTTGGAAAGGAGTTCTTTCCTCAAACCATGGTCCTTGAAGGGAGGAGTGACACCAAATCCACCTGCTAATAGCTTTTTGGTATTCCTTTATCTTTCTAAGCTACTGCTAAAGCAATGCACAAATGGAAGCAAACTAACCAAATTCACAACTACTTGCAATGAAATAATGCTAAAACCAATTCAACCATTAATCTATGAAATCAACTAAGCATACAAGTACAAGAAGAGTAGCCTTTTCTACTAGGGTTGGGCCCTAACCCAAGAGATTTAGCCCTCTGATTCAACTCAATTTTGGATCAAGGAAATGCTCATTCTCATTATCATATCAGAAAAAATTACATAACAATGTCTTCCACAAGTCTTGAACTCGAAAATGGTTAGTGCTCTTACATAAAAAATCTGAATCCTAATGAGGCTCTAGGCCTCCTTATTTATACATCTGAAGTCTCCAATGACTTCCTTAAATTTAGGGAGGCTTGGCTTCCAAACTCAAGATGAACTGGCTATTAACTGTCACTGGCTCGGTGGCCTTTTGATCTTCATGATTCAGCTAGTTGCAACTCTGATCTAGTGTGATTTGATGGAGGAATATTCGAATGAGTGAGGATTAAATGAGGAGGATCTATCTCCTACAATATTTACTTGTTGTCGCATTCGGGTTTCTACCCTTAATTATCCAATTTCCATGATTTTCTCTCAAAAGCCTACAATCAATGCATATTAGACCACTAGACATAACATCCTACTTTTACTCATCTCATTAAGCAAAATATAATTAAAATATGTAAGGAATTATGAGAAGAGTTGATTTTAATAAGTTTGGAGGTGTATTAAGGTCCATATATTTACCCAATGATGAGGCTCATCATCACCCCCTACTGAAAGCATTGCTCATCCTCTGAGCAACTCAATCTATATCCATGTCCTTCATTTCTCTGGTGGCCTCCCTGACATCCCATGCTTCTGCTATAGTTTCTTCTTCCTGTCAATAAAATATTTCCTTCCTCTCTACCTCTTCCCAATGCTTTCTTTCTTCCTCTTCTTTCCTTCCTTCCAAAATTCCTAAGAGTAGTGGTGGACTGAGTCTCAAGCCAATCCAACTGACTTTGAGTCTTTGTAGAGCTTGTTATTACATGGGTGTTCTGTTTAGTGCCTCTCTCATTCTATGAGGAGAATGGTATTCTCTGATTTTCAGGTTGTAGGGCAAGGTGTTCCATCTCCTTTGGCAAGCTTGCATGCTATCATCTCCTAACAACCTGAACATGTCTTCAAAGTGTGTGACTACTTTCTCTTGGGCAACAAGGTACCTAGGTGCAAGCTTAGGATCATTTGCAATCAGGTTGTGGGTGCTAATGAAAACCATTGGGTTAGATTGCTCATTTCTTATCATAAGGGGTTTTGTCTCTTCTCTTGCCATTACCTTCTTCATCTCTACAACTTTTGCCTCCTCATGATTCTGTTGGATACCTATACCAATAGGTTTCATATTTCATGATTGGCAAATTCAAACGCCAAATATGCTCTACTTTGCTAATTCAAATATCCCGTATTTCCAAGGAAAGGCAAGGTGTGTACATGCCTTTATGTCTATTAAATTTTGATGGATGGTCCAACAGTCTAATCTGGATCATGCCATGTTTCAATTTTCTGTTGTAGAATAGAGAAAGAAGTCTGTCCAAACTGTTTAGTCTTGGCAGATCAGTATTTAGGCAGAGAAACTGAGGTTCCCAACTGCTTAATCTGGGGCCTTGGAAGAAATAAGGGTAGTGCTAGATAGGAAATCAAAGGAAAAAGCCAATGGAAAAGAAAAGGCACATAAAGGGTCTGCAAGTCCAAGTGCACCCTCCAAGAAGAAACAAAAAATGCTAGGCAAAATAGTTGGGTAGGTAGATGGGGTTGCAGAAGGGGTGTTCCTTCCAAACTGAATTTTGCTAATCATATACAAGGAAAACAACACAATGGAGCATGTCTAACTTCCCTTTTCCCTTTGTTTATCACTCATTACTAACATCCCTTCACCAGCTGTGATTATCAAAGAGTTCAAGGTTATGTTGGTCCTTATTGCATTTAAAAGCCACATTTCTTGTGCAAAGTTCTTTTCATTTTGATCTACTCTTTAAACCAAGTTGTTTTCAAGAAAACTTAGTAATATCACTCTTCATTCACCTTCTCCCTCCATATTAACCTCTAACCTTTATTATCTAGCTCCCTATGTTTCCCTTTCCCTACTACTATAACACCATGGTGTATAAATCCTAAGCATTGTATAACTACCCCCTCCTTGGCATTATAGCCATATAGTTCACTACTAGGGAATTGAATTAACATCTGGTTAGCTCAAGAACCCAAGCCTAACATCTTATCTCCCCAGAACTAATTGGCCCATTCAATCCTTCATTTTGCCCTAAAAACCTTGGAAAAAACCCTTTTTACCCTTATACCTGCTCAAAAGCAAAAAATGCATGTAAAACCCACTTTCCCTGCCTTATCCTAAGGTCGGGACCCATTTCCGCTTTTTACATGAAAATTTCATCAAAAACCCTCTTATCCTAAGTTTTTGATACCTTGTGCGATTTTACAAATAAATCATTTATAAACCATAGTTTCTACCCTTTTTCCAAAGTTTGCGGCTATATATGATTTAACGAAGAAATACATTGCAAAACCATCAAATTCTTTAATATTTCAAAGGGTCCCGCCGGGCACAAGTTCCAAGGAAAATTATTATTTTAATCCCCGCCCGATGACCGTATCCCCCGTGTAGATTCCTGGCCCGATAGCCATCCGATCAAGCTCTTTTAATCCAACGGTCGACGCGAATTTCAGAGCAGCCCCGACGTCCGATAGATATCGTCCGATATCTGTCAGACATTGATGTCAGGTGGGGTCCACGCGTCGCCTCCAAATTCCATCGGAGCCCCCTCTGACAGATTCCTCGCCGTATAGGAGGTGGTCCAATATCGCGCCACCTGTCTGCCAACGTCAGCGCCCCCTCACCGCCTGCGTCAGCGCCATGACCGCGCGCCCCACCCACCACTAGTCCACCTGTCTGCCATCTCACCGCCCCCGTGGACCGGTCATAGGCCGCCACGTCACGTAATGACGTCATCCAACCCGGACCCACCTGGTGACGTCATGCTGACGTCATTTAAAAAAGGCGCTAATCACTCGAAAAAGCCATATTTTGTCAAATTTTGCGCATTTTTTTCACTTTTTGCAAAAAACATTGTTGTGCTCTCTGCATGCGTTTTACGACCAAAACTTCACCAAGCTGCTCGAAACAACCAGGAGATCTTCAGCACGCCTACCCACCTGCTTTTCTGACGCAGGCCATCAATTTACCAGGTATTTGTCCGTGCAAACTTCTCTGAAACCTGGTTTTTCTCTGTAAATGCTAAAAAACACTTTAAGCACAGAAAACGCGTAAATTCACCAGAAAATTACCTACACCCAGCTCCCTATTGAAAGGTTAACGGTAGAAATTCAGTAGCCTAACCACTTAGATTGAAATTTTAGTGAAAAACCCGCATTCTTCGTTCGCGCAGTCGTGAACTAAAACCCGAAACCTACACTCAATCGCTGAGAAAGGTCTGTTAAAGACTAATATTTGCCTTCTTAAAGGACTAATACAGTGTTTCAATTGCTGCAGACTTGCCCTGTTACCCTGCATTTTTCAATTTTCCTCTTCACTCAGGCAGTGCTCTTCCGACCTAAGAAACAGCAGTTTATTTACCAATCAGAATCCAAGTGATCATGGAGACTCCAGCTGCACCAGTTGCCCTCAATGTTGCTCCCTTAAATGCCCCTCAGAGAGAGCTGGAGTGGCAGGATTTGGCAGACCTAGACTACCAAATCTCAGAGGACTCCTCATCAAAATGCAAGTTCCATCTTCACCTGCTGAATGAGCTTAAGGCCAAACATAAGGATGGGATAGACATACTAGGCATTTGGGATTCCTTCCTCCCAATATTCAGGCTCCCTCAGGTCAACCAATTCCCTGACCTGATTCATCTATGTGATGTCTGCTATGACCCCATGCAAAGAGTTGTGCTTGAACCTTCAGGCTCAGTGGTATTCTACATAACCCCTAAGGCCATTAGAGAGATGTTGCAGTTCAAGACCCAGAAGAAATTGGTCCCCTTGTCTCTATTGGATTTGATCAAGCAAGGAGCTAAGATGTTAACAGATGCGCAAATCCTAAAGCTCAACCAATTGTTCATTACAAACTCTGACACTGTGCTACACCCTCCCATTTTTTATGGCTACCTCAATCAACTGGGTATAGATCTTTCATACATCATCAGTTCCATCTTGGGGTATAAATCACTTGAATTTATTGATGAAACTCTGCTAGTAATGATGACTATGTTTTCCCCTGGCAAGAGTCCAATCTATTATGATTATGCCACATATATTTCAGATAAGATGCATGAGCAGTTCTTGAACCTGTCAAGAGAGAAGGTGTTCAGATACACCTCCTACATCTACCACCTCATTCTATATTATCAACATGAGAAGTCCTCCTTTGATATTAAGAGAACAGATGCAGAAGGCAATCTAAGGTCAGTGGTGTACTGGACCTCAGTGTTTCATAACAGCACCTACTCTCCATATACCTACTATGAGTTCATAGACCTCTTCATCCACCCAGCCATGTCTTTATTCCTCAGCTTGCCTCCTCCAAGACTGACTATGAGATGCAGAGGATCCTGCAGTTATCCAAGGTGTACAACATAGGGGATTGGTACTATTACCAACACTACACCGTGATTAGAATATATGGGTGTGAGTTACCCCCATACAGATTGCTCAAGTATGTGCCTATGAGACTATTTGCCCTTGAATATTTCAGGCAATTTGGGAATGCTGATATGGTGCACTTTGCAGGCAAGGGCAAGAAGGCACAACTAAAGGTGAAAAATCAATTGGGCCACCTTGTCTTGAACAAAAGGGAAGGCTGGAAAGAAGCTGATAGAAAGATAGAATGCCTTGGCCTGAAAACCAGCTTCCTTTGGAAGCCCTATGACCCTAATCATTCCATATCCTTCAGAAGGCTAAAATACAAGCTCTCTAGCTATGACCATGTGAGCTTGCCCCACATTGAGAAATTTGACAACCAACCAAAATGGAGAAGGGGAACACTGGAGGAACCAGTCACACAAGAAGAACTGAATGAAAGAGCTAGAAGGCATCTTCTGAAAATGGCTGACTTGGAATCTCCTCCACAAGTATTCGCTTTGCCAAAGCCTCAAGCAGGAGCAACTGCCTCATCATCTACAGCACATCAAGAGGCAGTCCAAACACAGGCCAAGCTCAGAGCAAAGGCAAGGAGAAGGACATGGAAGAGCAACAGGCACAACAGGGACAGGTGCAGCCACCCCAACAGGTACAGCAGCAAAAGGACCAACAGGTACAGGGGGAACAAACAGCAGAGGCCCCAATGGCCACCTAGCAGCAGCCAGCACAAATGGCACCCCCAAGGCAAGATTCAAGGATTGAGTCCTCCATCCTCCAAACCCCTCAAAGGGAGGACGTAAACAGAAAAAGATATAGGGAAACTCCCCTTACCGCATCACCAGAGAAGAGGCAAAGATTAAATCCCTTCTCTAAAGAAGAAATGCCAATGGGGCAGACTTCAGGAACAGGCCTGCCCAGCTTGGAGGCCTCAGCCAGCTCCTTCCAACAGGAGCAAGACAGGGTAGCAGTAAGAGAAGTGAGCTCCTCAGGACAAAGGAGGCAAGGTGAGAAAAGCATTAAGCAGCAGTTTAAGGATATCAAGAGCATAAATGAACCATTAAAGCTGCAACTTTACAATCACCTATTGAAAGTGGCTCCTACAAACCAGCAAAGGCTCATGTCTGCATATGATACACATGAAGGAAAGATGATCATGAGCCATTTTACACCAACAGTGCAGCAACCACAATCAGCTGCAGATTATATCAGGGTCAACCTGGAGGTCCTGTCAAAAGACATCCACCCAATGGATCAAATAGAGCTGCATAAACAGACGGGTGAGATGGTCTATGCCACATTGGCAGACAAGACCCTAGTAAATTATAGGCTGCAAAATAGCCTAAATAACACCGCTGCACGGCTTGAGCTGGAAATGGCTTCCTCTCAAGCTAAGGACAATAGGATCAAAGCTCTGGAGGAAATTATAATAGAGCTTGGGCATGATCCCAAAGATGTTAAAGCAGTGCAAGAAATCCTGAAGCTGAGGGATGCTGATATGGCAGCATTAAAAAAGATGTTAAAAATCCCAGCAACTCTTCATCCCCAAACAGAGGAGGTTGCCCAGCTCAGGCAAGAGAAGGATGCAGCTGCTCTGCTCATGACATGATACAAAGAGCTCATCCATACTCAAGAAAAGTTGCAGGAATCAAAGGCTACCTTGCACGCAGCATTACAGCAGAAGGAGGCAGGGCAAACCTCACAACCTCCTCCACAAACAATAAATCTTGAGGAA
>APFE030007155.1:0-17717 GCA_000404065.3 Pinus taeda | reverse complement strand
ATTCTAAAATCATCCGAGAAAGAATAAACATTCCAATAAATATGATTTGCAAAAATATATAAAAATATCCTCTGCGAAGACCTCCACAGCCACAAGGTTTTTGCACTTTTATTTGGAAGTGCTGATACACCATACACACAGGCAGAATATATGCGGAAATAATACTGTTTCTTTGTTATTTAAAGAAAATGAAAAATGGATATCCATTTGGCCATCACTTAAATGAAGACAACATTGCAAGTCTCTACAAACAGTATCCTTGATTGTTGAAGGGTTAACGATCGCGTTGTGACAGTTGTGTTGTTTCTGGGCATTTGGATTTTCGTCGTGAACTTTACTGAAACTCATTGAACCACAGTGCCGCCCTATCTGTTTTTTGGCCTTCACGTGCACGCAACTAGATACTCAAGTCGCTAACATAAATGCTTATTGTCAGCGCACATCGGTCTGCGTGGCAACTCACCTTTGTGACTATGAATATAACCTGTTATACTAGGTCTCTATATAGTAATGGCTATAATTACCTATGCATTAAAAATTATAAAACAATACTCATAATTGACTGCGAAATTAAAATTTAAAAACAATTTAATTAAATTTCAAAACAAACATTATGCTGACCATATATTCCAATTTCAATTATGTATCAAATTACTAGTATATCATCAACCCTAAATTGTGAATAGGGGGTCCTAATCTACATAATAAGAAAGTGCATGATAATGCCCTAGTCCTAATCTACATAATAAGAAAGTGCATGATAATGCCTTAGACAACCTGAGTGTTCATGTCAATTCAAAGCGAAAACATAAAGAAAAGAATGATTATCTTTTTGAATTCAATGATCACTTCGATTTCAAACTATGTATACCTCATGTTTTATTCATTACACTATAATACATGGAATGTTTAATGTGCTTATACTAGTATGCATAATATATGGTCCCATTTATGTGCTCACATGATAGTGTCATCAATATTCCAATGTAGTTAGACCTTTATATGATGTCATGAAATTAGTATCTTTCAAATTACTAAAGTTATAATAATAGTTATTATTATTTTTTAAATATAATACACATGGTTTTATTTTAAAAATTAAAGTATAGTTTAGTTCTAAATAAAAATTATTTCATTTTTTTTAAGTTCAAAAATATTATTTATTATTATATGAAATTTAGGTTGAGTGCCATTTAGGTATTTGACAACATTTAAATTTAGGTTGAGTGCCATGTAGATATTTTTCAACATTCTTGCTTATATCTTTGTAGGGTTAGAAATGCATTTTATATTTATTAATTTTTCTACAATTCAATAGAATAGTTTTGTTTAGGATATTATTTTGGTTGTTTTTGCCAATTAGAAAAGAAAAACATTAAAATGTTTACTTGGATATCAAAGATAAGGTATGATGTTGATTTGGTATTGAGCCTAGACCATCAGGATGTGTGCGTATTTCTAGGAACGTGCATGTGTTCATGTGGGTTTATATTCTTGATTCCTCCATTGCCACTTTTGAGGCCATCATCTTTATGTGCTCACCCCCATAAAATTCCTTGGGTTCACATTCTTGATGCCTCCATTGCCACTTTTGAGGCCATCTTCTTTATGTGCTCACCCCCATAAAATTCCTTGGGTTCACATTTTTTATGCCTCCATTGCCACTTTTGAGGCCATCATCTTTATGTGCTCATCCCCATAAAATTCCTTCTTTAACCCGCACACAAGATCCTTTTTATGAGCTACTTCGAACTCTTGTGGTCGTTATAAACTTATGTGTAGACTTCTTCTTTCAAAAATCCATTTAGGAAGGCTATCTTTACATCCATGTGGTGAAGATTCCAATTATAACTAGAAACCGTGGAAAGTACACAACTAATGCTAGTATATCGAGTAACAAGTGCAGAAATATCATCATAATCTATGTTAAGTTTTTGACTCAAAATTTTAGCAACAAAACTAGTCTTATACTTTTCAATATACCCATGAACTTTATGCTTGGGCTTGAATATCCATCTACTAACAATAAATTTATTTCCTTCCAGTAGTGGAACTAAATTCCACACATCATTTTTCATGTTACATTCATATTCCTCTGGCATGGTTTCATCCCACTAATAAGAACATGAAGCCTCTTCAAATGTATCAAGTTCATAATCAACTAGGTTTCTCATTAGAGCAACAAAATTATATTCATATTTTTGTTTTGGGAATTTGATTTGAGTAGACCTTCAAGTAGGAGTGAATTTAGACATATCATCAAGTTTCATATCCCTGAATCTTCTACCAACTTCCTTACCCACGTAGGTTTCTCCCTTGCTTCTCCTTGATGTTATTGGTGGTCACTACCACCCACTTCATCTAATTGTTCCTATTTCGTGTCATCTTCCATGACATCATTATTATCTTCATCAATGGGTTCAAGTTGCACTTCCATATTAAGAGTGTTAGATGTCCTTTTTAAAAATGGTTCATCAAACATAACATATCTACATAAAATGGTTCTTCTTTCATTAGATACACACATTCTATATGATTCATAATAATAATTATACACAACAAACACACCTATTTCGCTGGTAACTCCTATTTTCTTTCTTTGATTAGAAGATATATAAGTATATGCATGTGAACCAAACACTCTGAACTGATCAACATAAGGATTTGTTCCTAAAAAAGCATCATTAAGTGCAACATACCTCAATGACTTATGAGGACACATTTTCTATATATATACAACAAATTGACATGCGTTAACTCAAAGTAGTTGATGCATACAAAATTGTTCTAATATGCATCTTATTGTTTGAACACTCTTTCTATTCTTTCTCTTAGCGAGGCCATTCTTCTAAGGAGTATAAGGAACACTAAAATCCATCTTGATCCCAAATAGATTGCAAAAATAAATGAACTCATTAGATTTGTATTCTCTACCATCATCACTTTTTAATGTTTTGATGATATGACCTATTTGATATTCTACAAAGAATTCGAACTCACAAAACTTATCAAACACTTCACTTTTATGCTTCACAAGATAAATCCAATATTTTTTGCTAGAATCATCTCTAAAAGTAACAAACTAGAAGTATCCAATGACAAAGGAGTTCATAGGTCCAAATATATCAGAAGGAAGAAGATCAAAAGGTTTCCTTATATGTGTTCCGTTATTTGTACGGAAATGATCCCTTTGATGCTTTTCGATGGCATGTTAATCACATGCACTTCCTTTGGTTACCTCAAATTGGGGAATGCCTCTTACCATATTTTGAAATTTCTTTAGGATGTCTAGATTTAGATGGCCAAACCTTCGATACCACAATTCCATAAGTATTCAATCATGATGTATTAATGATCTTTGATCAACAAAACCTACAAACAATCTATGTTTCTCTATGGATCAGCTAGCTCCGATACCATGTAGAAATTCTCACTATAGATCAAGAGATTATGGAATATACTAAAGCAAAATATAAGATCTACTTCTACAACAAACTTTGCGGAATCTTAATCGAATATGAGCAAGATCAATTAGAACACATATAACTGAGAATGAGAAATCAATCACACATAACACAAAATAATAACCTGGAGAAAGCCTCAGCCTAAAACCCCAATCTCTGTATTATCATACAAGTGGAAATATGTTCAGTATTACAAAAAGAATCAACACACAAGCTATCCTGCTATCTCTGCAATCAAACAATACTACTCATAGATAGTCAAAGACTCCCACAACCTTCTCCTATGCCCTCCAAGCCTCTTATTTCCTTGCGCAGATTTTCCTGAGGTCTAGTGCTTCCACTTGTGTGAATTCCCACCTCACACTGCTCACTTGGCTCATAAATAACTGCACAAACCTGAAGGAGATAATTCCTTATGCATGGATGAGTTTCCTTTATAGGAAAAATCCTCCAACTGATAGTACATTGTCCCTTCCTTTGATCTCAACTCGGTCTCTGACTGAACTAACATGCATGAGTTATTTATGAGAGAATATTCAGTTATCTTGAGAGCAGCAGTTACATGCATGCAAGCATTAACTAACTGAACCCACAATTAATTCACAAACTGTTTGAACTAATCTAGCTGGATTTGACTTAGTTAACTAAGCTAACTAATTACAACTCATTCTTATCTCTTTAACTAATGGATAAATTCTTCAATCAATGGAGAAATTGTTGCATGTCCCCACATAGACTTCATGTTTTACTTCTCCAACTAATTAACTCAAGATGAATTAATTAATTATTTTTCAAACAGCTGCTAAGATCAAATTCGAATTTTACTTCTCAATTTTAGTTCAGGGACTAACTAAAATTGGAATCCATCCCGAAATGCTATTTATAACAAGGTTATTTTTAGCACTTCCATTTTTCATTCTTTGTTGCTATGTCCAACACTGATACCCAAACTGCTATTTATAGAAATGCTATTTTTAGCATTTCTTGTTGCCATTTTCAACACTCCCTCTCAACAAGAAAGGCATTCAACTCGAACTTGATCCTGAACCTTTGGAATTTTCTGCATACAACACTTCTCCCAAGTGTTATTGCTCTAGCAACTCTAGAAACCAAAAATCTCCCAACTGACCTCCCTGTTGGGCTAGAAACACCCTCTGACGCTGACAAGTGCTCCCTCTGTGACCTCTAAGCTGCTACAACACTCTATGCATATCGCATCATTGTACACCTCTCTGTGTCATCCTGCAATGGTGCAACACTCCTGTGCCTCTCACATTGTTCCAACTTGCTACCTCTGCACTATCGTGGGATTTGTGAACTGTAGCTCTCTCTGCTGCTCCATCTGCATCTGCCTCTACCCACTCAGCCAGTCCTGCTACTCCTCATCGAGGCTCCCATAGCAAGGTCTAATCAAAGAGGTTGGGTACCTCAACGATCCTGTCCCTATTTCATCCCTCTTGGGACTATCACTTCACATCGCCCCACCTCCTACCTGGAGGTATGGATGCATGTGATCCCTTGCCCACTTGGCTTGAAATTTTCCCCTACTTGAGGTCTTTGCATGAGTGGATGCCTCCACTCGATCTCCTCTCGGCTTCTCCAGTTGTGGCTGCTCCACAACCTCCTGAAGCTACTTCACCAATTATGGCTCCTCCACAATTGTATGAGACTTCTTCAGGTGCTGCATGTTGAGAGGTAATTTAATCTCCCTCTCAACCACCAAGTCTCTAACCTTTGCCTTGCTTCTCAAGGCTTTTCATGCATCTTGAACCTCAAGAGCATACAAGTTCTTGGTTGGCACACCAATATGTTTCATATGTCCCGACGTCACGAAATTTTCGAGAAAAAGAGATGATTTTAAATCAGTGATATCTCCGTCATCCGAACTCCGATTCAATTGATTTTTTTTGAATTTGGGTATTTTTCTGCAAGGAATCCAGATCTGCTATTTGTTTCTGAAAATTTTGCACAAAAATTTTCAGATATGCTTTGATAACTCACGACCCAAAACTCAAAACTTCGAAATCTCCTTTAGTATATTGTTCACAACTCCAATAACCTTTGCTCTGATACCATGTAGAAATTTCTCTATGGATCAGCTAGCTCCAATACCATGTAGAAATTCTCACTGTAGATCAACAAATTATGCAATATACTAAAGCAAAATATAAGATCTACTTCTACAACAAACTTTGCGGATGCTTAATCGAATATGAGCAAGATCAATTAGAACACATATAACTGAGAATGAGAAATCAATCACACATAACAAAGAAGAATAACTCGGGGAAAGCCTCAACCTAAAACCCCAATCTTTGTATTATCACACAAGTGGAAATATGTTCAGTATTACAAAAAGAATCAGCTCACAAGCTATCTTGCTATCTCTACAATCAAACAATATTGCTCATAGACAGTCAAAGGCTCTCACAACCTTCTCCTCTGCCCTCCAAGCCTCCTATTTCCTTGCGCAATTTTTCCTAGGGTCCAGTGCTTCCACTTGTGTGAATTCCCACCTCACACTGCTCACTTGGCTCAGAAATAACTGCACAAACCTGAAGGAGATAATTCCTTCTGCATGGATGAATTTACTTTATAGGAAAAATCCTCCAACTGATAGTACACTGTCCCTTCCTCTGATCTCAACTGGGTCTCTGACTGAACTGATATGCATGAGTTATTTATGAGAGAATATTCAGTTATTTGGAGAGCAGCAATTACATGCACGCAAGCATTAACTAACTGAACTCACAAATAATTCAACAAATTGTTTGAACTAATCTAACTATACTTGACTCAGTTAACTGAGCCAACTAATTACAACTCATCCTTATCTCTTTAACAGATGGATAAATTTCTCAATCAATGGAGAAACTGTTGCATGTCCCCTCATAGACTTCATGTTTGATTTTCTCTAACTAATTAACTCAAGATGAATTAATTAATTAATTATTTTTCAAATAGTTTCTAAGATCAAATTCAAATTTTGCTTCTCAGTTTTAGTTCAAGGACTAACTAAAATTGGAATCCATCCTGAAATGCTATTTATAACAATGTTATTTTTATCCCTTCCATTTTTCATTTCTTGTTGCTATGTCCAACACTGGTACCCGAACTACTATTTATAGTAATGTTATTTTTAGCATTTCTTGTTGCCATTTTCAACAATCTATACAATCCACCATGTTTATTTCCTTTGCAAATCACTCTTCCAATTTTACAATCAATGATTTTACAACTACTTTATCAAACTTGATTTCCATATTTTGATCAACAATAACACTAATAGAAAGTAGACTCTTCTTAAGACTAGGAACATATAAAATAGTCATTATGTATGTTGTACCTCCATTTGGAATCGAAATAGAAATAGTTCCTACTTCTTTACCTTCGTGAGATTAATTATCAACCAAAAATAGTGAAATTCCTAAGCTACCTTTGAGCTCTATGAACATACTTTTATCAGGATACATGTACCTACTTGCAGTTGAATAAATACACCAATCATCTTTGCAAGAAGTATTAAATGAAAGAGCATAAGGTAAGGAAAAATCTTCTAACTTATTTGATAACTTATAGACCATGCAAGATGAATTACCTTGATGAGATTGATTCTTACCATTAGTTTGACAATATCATTTATTATTTGGTTTCTTCTTGAAGTAATCTCTTACCACATGACCCGCTTTTTTGCAGCGTTGTCAAACAAGGCCACATTTTTCTCAGATGACCAATATTTTGCTGGAATTTGATGATGAATTCTTCTATCAATTCGATTGTAGGAGTGCTTGAATCATTTTTTTTTATGGTAGAAATGGATTCAACACCATCAAAAATCCTTGGGCACCCTAAATCCCAAAGTTTCACAACTGTAACTCAGATTTCCAAAAATTTCCATCGGATTTTTTGAAAATCGCGTTGAAATTCCCATTGTTTTCCAAGCAAAAACATGGCTTATTTTGACTATGTGTTTTTTTCAAGTAAATCATCTTCACTTGGAAGGAGTTCTATTTGATGAAGAAATGTCACCATCATTAAACGTACTAAGTGTTTGATTCCCTTCTTTCCTCTTTGGCCATTTCTTGTTGTTTTATAATAATGCCCCACCATCTTAATCTTTCTAATTCTTTTCCTTCTTTTTCATCTCCTTAGCCAAGAAAAATACCTTGCAAATTTTCAAATAAAGTTGCTTTACTAACAAACTGCTCAATATCATTAAAAAAAATACATAATTATAAAAATTGTTTATTCATTTGTAATTTTATCTCGTCAATTAATCCTAAATCTTTTTTATTCTCCCCGATATAGAGATACACTTTTTCTTTTTTCTATTTTGTTTGTAAATAATATCCCCCATAACATAGGCGTATATTTATATGGAAAGTTGATCTTATCCCACAACATTTTAGTTGTTTTTGCATACACAACCAAAGATGATATTAAGTTAAATGAGATAATAATGAGAAATTTAACCTCTTCTATTCCATTCACTCAACTCATCCAAATTATTTGTGGGTCATGGCTTTGTTCCATTACCTATAGAATAAACACTTCTCTCCATTAGGACTAGCCCCATCCTTCTTACTCCATTCACTCAACTCATCCAAATTATTTGTGGGTCATGCATGTGTTCCATTAGCTATAGAAAAAACACTTCTTTCCATTAAGACTAGCCCCATAAAATATTTCCATGATGAGTGCTTAGAGATGCTTAAAGTTTTTCCAAGTCATTAAGTTTATGTTTTCCATCATCTCGAATTCAGTGAAAATGACGAGTCTAAACCTCTTTGGACTATTAGAGAATTTGTGTGCAGCTCCTAGCCACATCTCCTCGTGCTTTAGGTCCATGCCACATGTCACACTAAGGTCCATGCAATAACTCCTAGGTCCATGCACTCAACTCACACTGCCTGGTCCACGCACTCAAACTGCCAGGTCTATCGACTCAACTACCAACCCAGCATAAACATATGCATGCACTCATCTTTCCATAGGCTCTGCCCTCTACAACAGTACACTATAACATGACGTGCCACATCTCCTCAAGCTTCGAACCAACGACTCACTCAGCTAAAAGCATTTCTTGCTGAAGGTTAAGTAGTCTGTGCGGATCTAACGTGTAATCTAGCCACAACTCACACAAGGTCGGTGATTCCAATTGCCACTTCAGACTTCGTATTCTAGCCACACACTTCAACGATTTCATAGCACAACTTCACAATCTTACGCTGATTGTAAGTGCGCAGGTAGTGACTTCCTTACACGAGTTGGCGGTCTCATTCACGTTGGAGTGGCATGCACAGTTAACTTGTCTCGCCGGACAGGATTGATGCCCCTGTCATAAGAAAAGAGGGGAGGCGAGGGGACGGGAGAGGGGAGGCTCAACCTTTGTATGAGGTTCCTCTCTCCTCTTTGCAACGAGACCATGCACTCTGACTGCCAACACTAATCACTTTGTCACTCACCAGGCTGAGGCACACAATCCCATATGAAGGGGATGGTTACTTGTACATTACGATATGGAACCAAAGTATTTAAGCCATAGGAAAAATACACTACTGTCTTCGATGATGTTCCAGATCTCCCATCAGCGAAACATAGCCCAACGAACAAGAGCTTGGTTCCCTTGTATATTGACGAGAATCCTTCATCAGTGGCTTTAGGCACAAGCTATCCCTAGGCCACAGTTTGGTGTTGTCTCTCTATCGTCACATCCATGTTTAGAACCCAGCAACCCAACGTAAGGATTCATTTTGGACTACATCTTCGGCATCTGCAAACTATCGGGTCACCCATAATTAAAAACAAATTTCGTGCTCCCTTCAAGAATCCAGTGATTTCTTGCTGGAGCTTTGTGGATCTCTTCGTGTGCTCCAACCGATTTAAGTCCAGTAATTATAACACAGGAAGCCAATATCGAACGTCCCTAATTCAACCTTCGAAAGGGATTCACACATCTCTTTATAGGGATCTCGTTTCGTTAGCCATTGAAAATACCCAGCCATTGTAAATCCTTTCTTTCTCTTTATCACAAAAATCACACATACGCAATTTCATGCATCAGACACCCAAATTTCCATTCACATTAACAAAGACAGAGTATTGGAAATATGCCTTTTATTAGTCAATTTTTAATCTAAAAAATTTCTATGGCCTAATCACACCATATTGGCATCCTCCACCATGGCCCTTCCTCTTCTCTACATCTTTCTCTCCACTATATTTTTTACCGCTATTTTTATGCTCTATCTGTATACATATATACAATATCTTATTGTCTCTTTTTATAGCACATAAATTAGGTATCTTTCAAACATAGAAAGCATCCTAACACTTCTGCTTAACACTTATTATTTTGACAGAGGACCATTTCGGGAAAATATCAGCTCATCAAAACAACCTAACCACCCAGATTTTTCTAGAATTTGGACATTTGTATCTACATCAAAATTCCCTTATTCCTAATTTTATACAAATTACATTTGAGGGTAATTTCTTCCCGTTTGGAAATTCCATGAACCCCTTTGGCCTAATAAAGAATAGATTGCCTAGGGTTCAAGCTCCTGCATCTTTCACTCCTTGGGTAGAATTTTATGACCTTGTGGTCATGTTTCTTCACTTTGTTGAACCTCATGGATCCGAGTCTTTGCATTGTTGCTACCCATTCATCCATCCATGTTGTTGTCCTTCTGCTTCCATTGTCCCTCCAGGGTCCTATATTTCATTTTTTGTTGCCTTCCTCTTGTTATGCTAATGTAGTCTCTTATAATCGATCAAGTCCTTCCACTGATTGTCTCTTCCTACTCACTATGCCATTTCCTAGTCTTTTGCTTCATCAACTTCCACAATTATTCAATTTGAGTAGCATAGCTCATTCTCTTCCTAGAACAAACTATTAACAACACTTTTTTACAACAGTACCTCCAAAAATTTCATGTCTTCAAGTGCCAATTCATCACCCAACATTTGAAAAATGTAAAGACAAATTGACAACCTTCCGCATGGTTGTTCTATGAAAGATAGACTCTCATCTTCTACACGTGAAACAGACCTATTACACCAATTATTTTCTTTACTCTTGGTTAGGAGGTGGATCTTTTGTGTCCCTCCATTGTTTTCCACTAAATGATATGCAAATTCATTACTTGCGGGATGTTTTTTATTTTCCAAAATCAGCTTTTGCTCCATATTCCTTGGCTCGAATTGAAATAAAATGTCATCTTCATGAGGTAGACTTGTTTCATCTTCCACTTTCTCTCCTTCAAAAATATCAAAAATATTCATATGCTTTAAGCATCTTTGTCTCTTCTTTTTTCTTGTCTGCATTCTTTATGCAATATTCTTCGTTTATAAATTGCAATTCTTTTTCATATTCTAATAGCATAATATTTGTATGTTTTCATATTTCCTTTATGAGGTTATTCTTGAAATGTAGTCCCTTATATTTACTTCTTTTTATAACATTTTTTTATGGTTGTCCTTCACATTCAACATGTCTACAAGCTAACTTGTTCATGTTTGTTATCATGAAAACCCTTGTCGTTTGTTTGTAGGGCCGATTTCTCAAACTTATTTATGCTTTCCTCTGCTTTTGAGGATCCACTCATGTGCTCTCTTGTTCTAGAAAAATCCTTAAGGACTATTTATCCTTTGATGATTCCTCTTCTTTTAGTCTTCTTGTAGCAAATCTTCCTTCTCTCCTCCCTTTCAAATAATTGGTCCATGCTCCTAAATTGGAAATCTTGCATTCACATGCAATTTATTAGTTTTAAAAACATGAGGCCTTCTAGCCTCTTCTACTCTCTTCACCATAAATTCCTCCTGTTGTGTATGGATATCCCTTTGATTTCTTGTATGAGATAGTGTTGTCTCATCTTCTTTTATGACATATTTTAAATTATGTCTTTCTCTATTGTTTTGAAAAATCATTCCTTCATTCCCCTCTATCTTTATGATAGTTATAGATGGTTGTCCTTCTTTGTCATTTGTGTGACCTACAATCATACATAAAACATTAATATTAAAATCATAAGGGTCTCTATATCCATTTGGTGCCTCCTCTTTCAGGTCCTCATGCCAATCTGAAATTCCCACATAGTTCTTGAGACTCTTGATGGGTATTTGTGCAATATTTTCCTCTTCATCTTCTCCAAGGAATACTCCTTGCTCTAGTTCACAATAGTGAACTTCCTCCTCCTCACACATAGCTGCTCTGAGCTATTCATCTCTTGAATGAACACTCAACAAGTGACTTATCTTTCTTATGAGCTTCCTAGCATATAGTTGTTTAACATGCCACACCATTTTCTTTAGGGTCCTTTGAAAATTCTAGTCTTCATTCTCTTTTCCTTGTAGCAACATATTCATCACACTGAGTCTTTCCTTTAACTCAGTCATCTCTTTGTCAAACTCCACTTGGATAATTTTTCTTCTCCTAATTCCATTTGCTTTGGGATCTTTCTCCATTCTTTCGTGCCTTTCACTCAACCCTTGTCATGACCCTTAGTGCTCATCTCTTTCTGCTTCTCAGCTATGAGCTTCTCCATGCTCACTATGAGCTATGAATAGGCCTCTACAAGAAACCACAACAATATTTTATTCTCTAGGCTTGCCCTTTTGGTATAGGTTCTTCTCCTCTAAAACATCTCAAGCTTCCCATGCTCCTCTAATTGTTGCACTCTTCTCACCTCTTGAGAACTTCCTTTGCTCTCTTCATTTTTTTCAACCTTAGTTGGAACAACTTCTCTTTTGCAGCTTCCTAGCTACAAAAGTTCTCTGTCACAACTCTCTTCCTCCTATTGCTACTTTGGAGTATTTAGCCCACTCCTCTTTCCTTACCTTCAAGAATCATTTTTAACCTGATCTTCATAACCACGGCAGGAATCAAGCAATGATCACCTGGATACCATTTCTCTACCAGAATTTTCTACCATTTTACCAAATATGAACTTCATTTACAGATTACTACTGGACGGTTCAATCATTGAAGTCACATTTATGTTACGTTGAGTGATCAACCAGGACATGTTAGTTATACTCTATTTATGCAATTACATTGATAGGTATACATCCGCAATTTATAAATCTACCCAAGAAATGAATAATCTGACGTAACCATGAGTGTATTGATGTATTACTCTCACTAAGATCTGGGCATAATTCACTATTGAATTTACTGTATACTAGGTATATTACCAAACAAATTATTCCACATATTTAATACCTTGGAGTTGAATATTAGTGCAATTCATGATTGCAATTAGGCTAGGTGCACTTACTATCCATAATCTGGTGAATCTCCATTAATTTGCTCTCAACATAGCATTGCCATTCAACAACGCTTTCCCTATGGAATGTCATTGATGATTTGAAGTATATCAACATAAACATTGGAATCATAAATCCGCAATGTTAAACATAATAATACTTCACTATGGTTTTGCATCACTCCAATATCAATTTTATCCATCATTTGAAATGTTGAACGAAAGACAAAAAGAAATCCCACACTTTCCAAAAATAATTTCAATATTAAAATTGAAAGCTTACTTAATGCATTTAAGTTTTGTCTTCAAGTGATCGCAATTCTCTAAGAAATTTAGCCCCCAACGCATTCACAAGTCGATATCCAGAATTTTGGCTAATGGTGATGTCTTAACCCTCTTACCTCTCGATCTTGCTTCCATATTTCCAACAACGTTTTGGAATAGTGATTTTCCATCATCATTCTTTGATCGAGCCCAGATCAATGATTTACTTAATGACTACAAATCTCCTATAACATAGCAATTCATTTACTTTCCTCGATCCCAAAGAGCGGTGTTTCTCTCTGATACCACTTTGATGCAACCAACATTAATAGCTCCTAACTTTTGCCCAAGGTTTCTTTACAGCGCTCAACCTTGCACTCCATTCAACTCTGAGTCACTAGTAATTAAGACTTAGACTCGAGGATGCTTGGACCTTGTGCTCTACTCTTAGGAGAAGGACTTAGAGACTTGAGGATGCTTGTACTTTTTGCTCTGCTGGTAGGAGATGGTGATATTAACGGGTTCTTTTCAGTATTGAGAATATGGTCTAATCGTTAGGTGAGGAAATTTGGTCCTTACAAATCTTGTAATCTAATCCGAAACAAAACTATATATTCCTGAAAGCTGCTCCAAGCATAATTTCTTCGGTTAGAAAAATTGAGTGCTCCCGCTCGAAATGGGCCCTCGATTCACAGAATCACAATTGCAATCAAACAGGAAAATCAATGGTGCAGGTAAATTACAAGGGCACTCTCCTATGACATCAACCGAGAGAGAGGGTGGTGTTCACAATTGAATTCCGACCCATTAAGAAACAAAAGGCACGAAATTAGTGGGCAAGATCCACAGTGTTCATGGACTGCAAGGGGGAGCCTTCCCTTACATAAGCAAGGAGGGGGAGCTTGCAATAGACGTTTCGTATCTCTTCTTTGCCCTTGGACGAGGTTTTGCTCTCCTCTTTGCAAAGAGACCATGCACTCTGAATGCTGACACTAATCACTTTGTCACTCACCAGGACAAGACCCACAATCCCATATGTGGGCAATGGTTACTCATACATTATGATCTTGAAGCAAGGTATTTAAACCCTGCCCTGCCACCTTCGATGCAGTCCCAGATCTCTTGTGAGTGAAACATAACCCAACAAAAAAGAGTTTTCCTCCCATGTATATTGATGGCGATTCTTCATCAAAATGGATCATGCTTTAGTCATAAGTTATCCCTTGGTCTAAAGTTGTTATTGTCTTTCTCTTTCGTCGCATCCATGTCTAGAGCATAGTAACCCAATGGAGACTATTCGTTTTGGGCTACATGTTTCTGGTCTGTAACTATCAGTTCCCCATAATTAAAGATAAATATCATGCTTCATTCAGGAATCAAACAATTTATTGCCGGAGCTATGTGGATCTCTTCATGCACTCCAACCTATTACACCCATATTTCCATTCACATTAACAGAGATAGACTAGGGGAAATATGTTTTCTATTAGTCAAATTCTAATATAAAAATTTTCATATTTGATCCATTTACTAAGTTCGATACTCTATGATAAAAATTCAGATTAAAAATTTTCAATTCCAATAAAATGTGAGAGTATACATTTTAAACATTTAAATATATATACATTTTTCATATAATAATAAAGACTTGTCATTTTTTCCCATTCATTTTGAAATTTAAATAATTTTTAATAATTTTAAACAATATAAACAATTTTAAAATTGCAATTTACAAATCAAAACTACAACCAGACTTGTGTGTTATCTCTTTTCCAAACTCAAAACTTCCCTCCCTACTTCCAAATCTTATCTAAAATCTTTTTGTATTTAATATTTATTTAAAAATGAATATTCAAAACTCAAAATTGCATCCTCTTATTTTTCCAATTTTATATAAAATCTTTTTGTTAATTAATACAAATTTAAAAAGTAATATTTCAAACTATTTTATAAATTCTTCTTAATTATAAATATATTTTGAAAAATCCATTGGTTTTTCATAAAAAAAAAATTACTAACTTCAAGGTTCATGCTCAAAATATTTATCTCTAACTATTTAAAAAAATCATTATTTAAAAAAAAAAAAAAAATTTCAAAATTGATTACTAAAATTTATCTTAGCTTTTTAAACCCTCCTAAACAAAACTGAAATTGAAAACTTAGAAATTTTCTCCATTCACAACTAATTTCCATTTCCAAACTGCAATCTCATAGCCTTTCCATTTCCTACCTAAAATATTCCAACCATCAATTATGTATTCAGAAGTTATTACACTGAAAACGTAGAAATTTTCTCTCCACTCACAACTAGTTGCCATTTCCAAATAACAATCCCATGGCCTTTTCATTTCCTACCTAACATATCCCAACCATCTATTATATATTTAGAGATTATTACACTTACTATTCTAAACGCACTCAAATTAACAAATCCATGTAATAAATTATAAACTATAAATTTTTTATCAACCAAGCGAAACTACCATGAACCAAGTTGAATTTTATAGAAATATTTGATTTACAAATCGAATTCTATTCTCATATCTTTTTCTCTACTTACTCTCCACCACGCTATCTTTTCCCATTGTTTTTCTATTCTATCTATTTACATATATACAATTTCGTATTGCTTTAGAAATATCTTAATAAATATGAGAAATTAAATATTTATTAATTTTATAAATTCTTAAAAAATATATTTAACCAAAACACTAGCTCATAAACAATAGAAACTTATTTAGATTTTTTAAATCTGAACACTTACATTATACAAATTCCACCGTTCCCAATTTTATAAAAACACTTACATTTACTCACAAAATTCTCCTATTCCTATTTTATATAATTAGGTTGGGAAAAAACACTTACATTTACATCCAAAATTCTCCTATTTCCTAATTTTATATAATTTAGGTTGGATAGAAATCATTTTTTGCCTTTAGAAATTTCCATGATCCCTCCCTTCTCAATAAAATGGATTACTTTATATTGATACTCCTACATCATCATTTTTACACATCATACGTATCTTTGGAATTTAAAATATATTTTTCTCAATTACAACCATCTTAAATAAAAATGGATTACTTTATATTGATACTCCTACATCATCATTTTTACACATCATACGTATCTTTGGAATTTAAAATATATTTTTCTCAATTACAACCATCTTAAATAAAAATTCTATTGATTTTATTTTCTTGATCATTTAATTTTATACATAAATTATTAACAAAATTTATGGTTTCAAACATTACTCTATAACAAAATAATTTTCAACATCGCTTAATAACCTGTTTTTTTGTTGAACCCAAAGCATATTTGACTTTTATTATTATCATTAATATAGTCGTTTCATTCATTTGAATATATACCCTCTAACTCCAAGAATTCAACAAAGTGACATCCGTCAAAACTAAACTAGATAGGACGATTTGTTTCATTATTGATGCAATGTATACCAACCTCATTGATGTTGTGACATGATAGAATCTTTTGAAAATTTTGATTTATCTTCCTTACCCATAACTACTTCAATACCAAATTTTCCCTTTTTTTCCTGCTTCAAAATTTTAAAATAAAAGGTTTCAAATATCATAACCAGTCCTTCACCAATTTTTTTCTTTTCTCTTTAACTTTCGAAAATAAAAGATCTCAAACCTTTTCATTACTTAAAATTTCATTTTTTCTATACCAATGATTTTTATTAATTATATATATTTTTCCAAGCTTATCTTAATGGTTTTTTAAAATTAAAATAAAATATGTAAATTTGAAATGAAGTATTTATATTTTTGGGTTCAAGAGATGTTTTCCAGAATATGAAAGAAATATGTAATATAGTTGCGTTAAAACATTGGCTTGCTCAAATATATAAAAATTAAAAATCAATAATTATGATTATGATTTTAATAAACCTTTTTTGATAACAAAATAAATTAAAAAAAACAAAAAAATAATAACATATACAATATATTATAATTAATTATAAAAAAAAACTTATATTCGTCTTAATTTTGGATCTATCTAGTTACTAGAAGAGATTAATTCTGCAAACATTTTTTAAAATAAGAATTTTGATCTTCTTTGGAGTGCCACTTTTTAGATTTAAATATTTAAAATAGCTGTAAACTAGTTTACAATAACAAACACATTTTACTCAAGAAAATAAAATTTGAAATTATATAATATATAAAAGAAATTTAATTATTTAAAACATTTATAATAATTTATTTAATGATATAAATAATTTATTATTTTTAATATGTATTTAAAATAAATTTAAGCTATTAAAAAATCTAAACAAAATACACAATCCATTACTCAAATTTATAATTACCAGCCTAGATCCACCTTAACTCTGGATATCTCAAGCATCGAGAGGGATCAAATCTCCTGAGGTGCGAACATTTCCTCAAGTTTTGCACTCAAAAAAGAGGTTTTCACCTCGAAACGTAGGATCCCTCTTGGCTCTTGATAGAGTTGGAATTAAGATAGATCTAGGTTGGTTTCAGTGGTGTGTGGCCAAGGAAAATCTATCAAAGATATGATTAATTTTATCAATAATATGTAAATACATCTAATATTAGTATAATAATTTGAAATATGCTAAATATGTACGAGATTATTTGGTCATTTTAATTTTAAATTTTCCTAGTTACCTCGAGTTGTTGAGATGATAAATATTGTTAATATATTTAATGATGAAAAATGAAGAAAA
>APFE030007152.1:0-20634 GCA_000404065.3 Pinus taeda | reverse complement strand
CTCTGAAGAAGAGTTAAGTATTCTCAAGTAGTTAGGCATGCAGGGGCTTATTCCACAAGACCAAGACAGGAAAATAATCATGAGAGAAAAGCTTGAAGAGTTCTGGTATCCTCCCCCAGAAGGTTTTTTAAAGTATAACATCGATGGAGCTTCTAAAGGCAACCCAGGGAAGGCTAGCTTTGGGGGAGTTCTTACGGATGATACAGGTAGCACAATCTCCCTCTTCCATGGACACTTAGGAAAAGCCACCAACAACATGGCAAAACTAATGGCTTTGGAACAATGCTTAGAACTTCTGATACAAGACAATTGCCAAAATGTCATAATAGAAGCTGATTCAAAGTTAGTCATCAACGAAGCCAAGAGAATCAGTAGCGGAACAGGGACGAAAAAGGTTACAAAATACTGGAGGTTAACTCGGGTCCTCCATAAAATTTAGGTACATCTACAGGAATTGCGCACTCTCAGATTCATACATGTGCGGAGAAAGGCCAACAAATTGGCAGACATTCTAGCCAACCAAGGTGTCAATTGTAGGGATAGCGCAATTTTAATGGAGAGGAACACAATGTCGCAGAACAACCTGAGGAAACTCTGCCAAATCGAGGCGGAGGAGGATAAAAATGTGTATAGGAGAAAAACCAAAGAATCCAACTTGTAATGGATAGACGTCAGAAGGTTTGACAATTTTGGACAGAGAGGTTTATGATGGAAGGCGAGCGAGGGTTGGCCTTAGCAGTCATGGTGACCACAATCTGGAATATTCCCAGCGTAGGGCGAAATGTTTTCTCAGACCGAAGGAATGTTAGAGGAAACAAGCGAAGGCATCAATTTAAGCAACAACATTACCCAAGTTTTCAGTGGCAGAAGTCAAAACAACTACCAGAGTGGTTTTGGTGCGACTACACCCCTTTCATGAAAAAGGTGGGTTCGAAAATTTGGCAGCGAAGCCAAATAGCGCATGACACGTGGATGAGGGCCCGGTCTAAAAACCACCCTCATCGCACTCTAAATTTTGACAACATCAATCACGTGATATTCGACTCAGCCATCCGATGGAGCAAGGTAGATCAACGCTCTAGATCGAGTGAGTAGTTTGGTGGGGCCCGAGGGTTAATCTTCTTACCTCCTCATGGTGTGATGTATACCTCAGCCATTAGATCAAAAGAGAAGAATGAATGGCAGCGATTGAAAGATAGGAAGGGTTGGGCGCGTGGTTACATATGGGCTCATAGGACCTGAGACGCCCGATGGTTTCATGTGTTTGTAATAAAAAAGGGTTGCGTAGGTACTTTTTGGTAAACTGAGGGATAGGCTTCAGATGGGCATTTTCCTTTTTGCCTATGTCCACACAGGGTGATGGAGTTTGTACATATTGTAATTTTTGTTTGATTCAATGATAAGAAGGCACGACCCTTACATAAGCAAAAAAATATGTATTTAATCCTAGTTATTGTCTCTATAGAGACAATATGTCTTTAATCCTAATTGTTATCTCTCTAGAGATAATAAAAATTCTCTTTAGAAATAAATATATAATCAACTATATAAATATATGATGAACCCATAATCAACTACGGAAACAGGGGAAGACAACGGAACGATGGCGGTTTAGGGTTTTTTCAGACCCTGCAATGGCAGACCTGCTCAGACCACGATGCCTCTGCAACAGTTTATCAGCAACACTGGCAATAATATACGACAATGAATAGAGTATTAATCATGGATAACCTCTAGGGGGGGACATGGTGCCTCCCCCCAGTGATCAGGGAGAACCTTAAATTCAAACTAGAAATGATCAGACCGCCAATCGAACAAAGCTGTCAAACCAGAACAATCAAGGAAAACACAAAAATCCACATGAAGAAACAGAAACAAATTAGAATGCAAAGACAGCTAATGCAAGAATGGTGAGGTTCCCAAAGCAATCTCAGCAACCTGTAAACCTGTTGCAGCAGAAAGACCAAAGATTGAACTACCAAGTTAAAGAATCAATACCAAAATCTAGTTCATGAAGGATCATGCATTAATCATGAAATTTATCAGCTTCAGGCCCACAAAGAAAGCCCTGCATAGTTGGATCGTAGCCAAATGGAAACCAAAAGGGCACATCACCTTGCAGTTGGGACCAAAGGGCTTCTTCACGGCGATCTTCAACTGTATAGAATACCGGAATAGGGTAATCGATGGGGGACCCTACTTCTTCAATGCTGCTGGTCTATACCTGAGAGATTGGATTGAGAGATTCAACCCGAACAAAGAGGATCTAAGTTGGGCACCAGTCTGGATCCGTCTTTACTCCCTTCCACTGGAATATTGGGATGAAGATTAACTGAAAGACATTGGAGATGGACTGGGGGAGTTCATTAAAATTGCGGAGGAGACAAAACTCAGAAGATATACATCCTATGCCCACATTTGTGTCTATATGCATCTAAGAAAAGCTCTTTTGGATACGATAAGTCTATATCATGATGATTTTGAGTGGATTCAGTCAATAGATTACGAACATGTTCCATTCAGATGCAGAACATGTCATGCCCATTTCCATCTCTTTCGTGATTGCCCGCTAAATGTGAAACCCCCAACTTATATCTCCTCAGAGAAACCTAATTCTGAGAGTTTCACCAAGGTAAACAATCGCAAAAAGAACTACAAAAAACCTGCATCACACAATAAAAATCCTTCCGCCAATACCTTAATGCCATCCACCAGTAACAACTTTGACATTATAGCTCAACCTGCTCCAACAGACCCTGAGTCCCCCTTGCCCTCCAAAGAGCCTCTCAAGGTAACCTCTAAAGTCAACCCCACAGGCTTAGGGAAAACTCAAAAGCCCTCGCAATCCAAAGATCTCACCACCTCCACGCCCAGTATGACTCCGATCTGGAAACCTCATGGCATGGATGTTGACATTTTTTAGCAAGAGACCACTGCTTCAAAACACTTCGTGGCGGAAAGCAGTGAGGCCAAGCACATGGAAGAAGAGACTAAAAGTATAGACATAGGAGATCTAGACATATTTGGCCTAGAGCAAGCTTGCAGGAAAAAAGAATTTGACAAAATCCCAAAAAGACAACTAGAAAGCCTGGAAGTTATCATTTCCAGAGCACATCAGCAAAGATCTCTAGGTATTCAACCCGAAGGTCAATGGGATGGGAAAAATATTCCTAAAGACACTAAGAAATGAGGGATAAAGACAGACCTTCAAAGAACCATCCGCATTGGGGAAATGCTAGTGGAATTAGGAAGATATTCCAAGCTTACAAAGTACTACAGTCCCCTACCCAATACTGAAATATGAAGCTCACATCTTGGAATATAAGAGGGCTAAACAGCCCTGGAAAATACAGAATGATCAAAAACATGATTTAGCAAGAGAAACCCCAAATTTTCTTCATGTAAGAAACAAATTGTAATTCTACCACACTTGGCCAAACTCTTGCCAAAGCATGGCAAAGCAGTCAAACAGTAGCAGTGGATGCCTTAGGAGCCTCAGGAGGACTAGCAATAGCCTAGGATGAGTGAGCTATCACGCTTACTAACATCCATACAAGTCATCATTTCATTCAAGCCATTTTTCATATAATAGGGACAAATGTGTATGGTCACCTCACAAATGTCTATTTCCCCCAGGAAGCAGTGAATAAGTTAGACATTATGAATACATTAACTCTGATCAACTCCACCAGAATATATCTGCTCTGGATAACAGGAGGAGACTTCAATATGATTACTAAACTGGAAGAAAAAAGTGGAGGCAGGAACAAACTAGACAGTGAAAGTACCCATTTAAGGAATTTCATACAAAACAACTAGCTTATTCATATGCCATTGAATAATGGTATCTACACATGGAACAATAAAAGAACTGGTACCCAACAAATCGCCTCCCGACTAGAGAAATTTCTGCTTTCAAACAATTCCATTCATCTTGGAGGAGATCTTTCAGCCTCGATCTTACCTCTTTCTGGCTCAGATCGTTGGCCTATTTCGCTCCAATGGAAAAGACTCAGGAATAACACTCAAAGACCTTTTCATTTTGAAGCCTTCTGGCTGATGCATCCAGACTTCAACAATCTGATACATATAGCATGGAAATGCTTCAGTCCCTCAGAAGGTTAAAAAATGTATCAATGCCAACAAAAACTCAAACATCTCAAAAATAACATCAAGCATTGGAATCAACTGACCTTTGGAAATATCTTTCGAGCTCAGAATGTTCTAGCTCAGGAAATGAAAAGAATACAGCAAACAATAATTACTGAAGGAAGAACTGAAGCCCTCTCAGGGCAGGAAAAGCTCCTTCAAATTCAAATAGCAGACAGAGAAAAGCAAGAGGAGATACTCTGGAAACAAAAATCTAGAGTCAGATGGCTTAAGGAGGGAGAGCGAAATACGAAATTTTTTCACCGCACCACCATACAGTGAAGAATGTACAACAATATCACTCATATTCAAAATCAGCAAGGAGTATGCTTGGAAAACCATGAGGAAATAGAACAATAGATTCTTACATATTTCAAACGAGTGCATCAAGAACCACAAGTCAACCGACAGCCAACTATAGAGAAGATTATATAGAACATTTCGAGAATTATAACAAAAGAACACAATCAGCTTCTCCTTTGTCCGATATCTCTACAAGAAGTCGATTCTGCTATGTGACAGCTCAAGGAAGGAAAGGCACCTGGTCCAGATGGATTTACCTCAAACTTCTTTCATAACTTCTGGGATCTCATCAAAGAGGAGGTCTGGCAGGTAGTTGAAGAATCTTGGACTATACGTTGGATGCTTCCCTCTTTGAACACGACTTTTATTGCCCTTATCCCCAAAGAAGAGCAATCTCTAACTTCGAACAAATTCATGCCTATCGCTCTCTATAATGTCATATACAAAATCATATCTAAGTTATCGCCTCTCGCCTGAAGCTGCTGCTACCTATGCTCATCTCGCCAGAAAAATCGTGATATGTGGAAACGAGGCAAATCACAGATGGCATCATTCTCACCCATGAGATCATACACTCCCTGAAGCATCTCAAAAAAGCAGATATGCTCCTTAAAATTTAACTTTCAAAAGATTTTGATAAGTTAAGTTGGACTTTCATTCAAAAGATGCTGACTACCTTTAGCTTCTCCCCTCCATGGGTTAGATCGGTTATGATTCTTATATCCTCTACTCTTTTCTCCATTTTGGTTAATGGCATACCTTCCACCCCCTTTCCTCCCTCTAGAGGCATCCGACAAGAAGATCCTATTTCCCCCTTTCTTTTTGTCTTAATGGTGGAAGGGCTAGGTAGAAGTATCAAAAATGCTCTTCAATCACAACAACTCAGAGGTATTTCCTTCCCCAATACCCCTGCTTTTACCTACCAATAGTTTGTGGACAATAACATGTTGTTTGGACATCCCTCGGTTCAAGAAGCCCTTAAAATAAAATCCCTTCTAAATGAGATCTCTGAAGCCTCTGGTGCTAGCATTAATAATGTTAAATCCCAAATCTTTTTCTTTCATACCCCTTACATCACTCAATCTTCTATAGCCCGCATTTTTGAATTCTCAGTTGCCTCTCTCCCTTCTAAATATCTGGATGCACCCATGACTGACTCTACATTAGAGCACTCCTCCTGGAAATTGCTCCTAGAAAAATTGGAAGCTCGCCTTTTCTCCTGGACTTATAGAGCCCTCAATATGGCCAGTCATCTAGTATTAGTCAAAGTTGTCCTGCAATCCATGCCTCTTTATCTTTTCTCTGTTTTGGCAGCACCAAAATGGGTGCTTAAGAAAATAAAAAATCTACAACGAAATTTTTTATAGGTATCCTCGGGACATAATAGAAAATGGGCACTAGTCAAGTGGGCTACGGTTTGCCTTCCAAACTTTTTTGGGGGCACTGGGATCCGAGATCCTCAACATAGCAATGCAGTCATGGGAGCAAGATTATGGTGGAAATGGGTTTCTGCTCCGCAGACACCCTGGGCCATCCTCTGGACTGCCAAATATGCAAACAACTAACCGACAGATGAGTTAATTCGACTAAAAGGTTCCTTAATTTGGAATGCGGCCAATCAGCACAAAGCTATAATCTAACAGCATAGTTTATGGGAAATAAGGGACGACAACAATGCACGTTTTTGGGATGACTCTTGGCACCAGAGACCCAAACTGAGCGACCTCATTAGACCTCACCAAACATAGGATGGGAGGAGCATCAAATAGATAAAGTTATCTAGCATTGGATTCCTACTCTCAATCAAGGATATAGACAATGGATAAGCACGACTCACGTCATCAGGTAAGGAACAGAGTCTATTCATAATAATTTGGAGACAAAGCTTATCAATAGGAAAATAAATTTTTCTAACAAGAAGGACATAATACGATGGGGCTATAATGCACGTGGAACTTTTACCACTCAAGAGGCATACAAACTAATAATTGGCAAGCAAACAATCAAGGATCCTCTCTGGGACAAAGTATGGTCCCCCAACATTTGGCCCAAAGTTTCTATTTTCCTTTGGTTGTTATGTCAAAAAAAATACTCACTTGGGACAATCTAAGGAAAAAAAGTTTCCATGGGCCCTCCATATTCCCTAAATGTAAACAACAGGAAGAAATCATCCAACACCTCATGAACTCTTGCAATTTGGCAAATAGACTTTGGGGAAAAGCAAGTTTTAGATGCCAAAAAGAAGGAATAATTAAAGATGATATTACCAACACCATTCGTAGCTGGGCAATCAATCCATACAAGAGAAAACTATTAAATTCTTTGTGGAAAATCATCCCAAGTCTTCTTATGTGGTCTATATGGAAAGAAAGGAATCGCTGCATCTTCAAAGATCAATGTACACCATTAGAAGTCCCATGAAGTAGCTTTTGCAACAACCTTTAGGAAACTTTAATGCTCCAAACTTGGAATGAAGAGGACTTTCCTTCCCTTCCACAAGAGCAGAATATATGGACAAACTAGAATCTTCGGATGACCAGGTACAGGAAAAACATAGTAAATCCTCTTTACATCACAATATTCCAAACAAATGGATCCCTCTGCCACATAATATGATACAATTAAACTTCGATGGGGCCTCCAAAGGTAACCCGGGTAGAGCAGGATATGGAGGAATATTCAGGGATCACAAAGGCAAACCTCTTTTAATTTTCCTATGCTCAATTGGATGGGATACGAACAATTCTGCTGAGCTAGAGGGCTATGGCAAGGGCTTCTTTTAGCTCAATGACACAACTTCTTCCCCTTAGTAATCGAAGGCAACTCTCACATTCTTATTAATATGGCTAATCAGATCCTGCAGGGGACCGCGACATACAAAGTGGTCAACAGTTGGAGATTGGCAAAAAGATTAGAGCTCATAGATCAATGGCTCACCACTAACAGAGCAGTCACTTTCAAACACATCAAAAGAGAAGGAAACAAAGTGGCTAATCTCCTGGAAAATTTGGGGGTGGACAGAGATTGGACTCTACATACAAGTTCGCTCAACATAACCAACAATGCTTCCCAACTACAGGAATATAATGAACTAGTACAAAGTGAAGAGTCACACCCAGATGCGAGTGATTAAATTGACGTTAATGCAGATTAGGAAAAAGGACGGCAGGCGGCCAAGTTGCATGGCCACCCGCATCCCCTTCCATGCCAATTTATGGCAAGCCACAGTTGGCCTGCAGGCACCATTACTTGGGTGCTCGAGTCGAGGAATTTGTAGCAGGCATAAGGCCATGGCTTCTGCAAGCCATAACCCATTCATCCCATCCCCGCTAAACTGCTCTTGGCACCCTCATGCTGCGGATCCGAGCTCGCACAAAATTACAGGGAGGCACTGTTGGATCGTCAAATGTATTGATTTGGGGAACGGTTTCCATTTCTCCCAAACCACTCACTGTGCTCTAAATTCTGCCCAAAATTCCTCTACATCTCTTCTGAATAGCCTCATCAATTCCAGAGTAAACTTTTCCTCCCCTACTGCAATCACTGATAACAACACAGTCATTTTGGCCCAAACCAACAACCATCAACTAGCCATGCCGCATACTCGCCATCGAATGCGTAACAGAAGAGGTGGTAGCCGCGGTGGAAGCATTCGCCTCCCCTCAACGCCCACCCCTGAACAAGCAACTCCTTCCTCATCCCCTTCTACTATTCATTCCAGAGGTCATTTCTCTAGTAGACACCCTGACACGTGCAGTGGCAAAGGTCGGGCACAGGCCCATGGTGCCAGAAGAATGAATGTTGCTACCCAAACGGACAACCTCCCTACCCACCCCACCCCTCTCACCACACGACCCACTTTCGCTTTCACAGTATGTTGCATCATCCCAATATCATTGCCACTATCATAGTGACCTTCAGTGAGGAAATCAGTCCGCAGGATGAGCAAGATGCTCAAACCCGCAAACCTGGACTAGAGAAAGGGAACAACAGCAAGCAGCAGAAGGCAGATAAGACGAACAAGGATGGTTGTGAACCAAAGAAAGGAAACAACAACAAGTAGCAGACGATAGAGAAGACGAGAAAGGTTGGTCATGGCAGCATTCTGCATGGCGAGGATATGGCTAAAGGCAAGCATACAATCGAAGGCAGTTCGGGTGCCACCCAAGCAGTTGGTGGCATCACAAGTGGCACATCAGGCAAGCATGCAGTCAAGGGCAGTTTGGCCGATTCGCAAGCAGTCGGTGGCATCCCGCGTGGCACGTCAGCAGAGGATGATGACTGATATGAGTACGCATGTCGCATTTTTGAGGAGCCTCCACCAGACGAGACCTAGGGGGCCAAGTTCCCAAGTTTCGATTCGCCACTCTCTTGTTGTTTCATGGGTTGGTTTCATGGGGTTTTTTCTCTACTTTTTTT
Source organism: Pinus taeda (assembly GCA_000404065.3). Taxonomy (NCBI): domain Eukaryota; kingdom Viridiplantae; phylum Streptophyta; class Pinopsida; order Pinales; family Pinaceae; genus Pinus; species Pinus taeda. The sequence continues at coordinate 11,763 of APFE030007152.1, read as the reverse complement.
TCAAACCATGTGGCTCGTTTTGATTGGTTTTGATTTAGGACCCCTGTGTGGGCCTTTTTAGCTTAAGAATTGAGACCCCTATGTGGGCATTTAACAATGGGTTCACTCGGATTGGTTTCCCCTTGGTGGGCAGTTGAGTTTTGTCTTCTTGATTAAATTTTGACATAACTTTGTTCAGCACCGCAGAGGCCGGAGCCTCGCTGCATTTTTAATTTTGTTTTTTCAATAGAATAGTATTACTTAGAAAAAAATATATATAATGTGAATATTTTTGTTCTTTCAATAATTAATTAATGTTAGGGTAGGATGGAATCAAACCACCAACCTCTTACTTGCAAAGAAAGTGATCTTCCATTGAGTTAGCATGCTTTAAAAAACTATGTTATCCTGATAAAAAAAAATGATATAAATCATTTACCCAAAATGTACCATCATATTAGTGAAGAAAATTTGCGTTACATGTTACTACATGAGGAATTTCAGACAAAAGAGAAAAAAATTTCATGGTACTAACTACATATCATTTCCTCAACTCCTTTCTGGTAAATTTCTCAGGACGTATATGGAAATACTTTTCCAAAAAAATGAAATAACAAAAACTGGAGTGTGAAATGCTAACTTTCTATTTGTTATCTTTAAAATTTTACACAATGAACAATTGCACATAAAATAATTTTCACATTGGTTGAATTTACAACCAATATATGGAAAACTTTCTAATGTTTTTCTCACTCCATAGTGTCTGGAATTAAGAGATCCCTCCCTAAACACTATTATTAGCTCATTTTTATTACAAAAACGTCATTGAATCTAAACAAAAACCCTTCTTCAAGATGACAAACTTCAAGAAAAAAAGACCATCATACATATCTCTTCAAGTTGGAAAGGCTTCTAATATATTCTCATATAGATGCTTTAAGGTCTTGTAAAGACCCATAAGAATGGAGCACCTAAATATAGAATCAATATTTGTAGTTACGGTTATACGAAATCAATTTGAATACACGTATGTTCATATACATACCTCCCGTCACTAAGGAGATCACATAGTTTGCAACCATATATCTCAAAGAAACTAATCCATAAGCGAAACCATTTTTCTATTCAAAATTCTTTGTTCATTAAATTAAGCATTTCCTCTTAAGCTCTTAGTGGCAAAGCCTCCATCATAAATGTTTTTCCATCACCTGAAAGGATAAAAATTCAATAAATTAACCATTAGTAACTACATGAGTACAAACATAACTATTAGCCTAAGTACATGTTTTTGTACATACCATAATTGGAATAAAGTTAAAATCAAAGTGTCGTGGGTGTAGTATGGATACTAGATACACTAAAAAGTGGTATTAGAGAATAGTTATAAGTTTGTGAAAGGAACTTGGAGCACTCCAACACCTAAAACATGCCATTGGGGTGGTTGGATATATAAGAGAGAGGTATCAAAGCAAAAATAGTATAATTTTTGTGGTTTCAAGAAGCATCTAGTAACCTCAATAAATGACATAACCTATTGAGTATGTTATATCAACAAGTCAGAATTTTAAAAATATTGTTAGGCTCAAACATGGTGGAAGATACATTGACACACCACATAGGACCTCTCTACATGATTTTCAAATTTGAATGGGATATGGTTGCAATTAATTGGATTTTGGAAATAAGGATAACTCTAGGACCTAAACCATGGTAAAAAAGAGAAACAAGGGCCTTAAATAGGAAAATGAACCCTCTAGGTCCTAAGCATTGTGAATAAGGCATCCCACCATGAATAATACCCTTTCCTTGGGGTCTTTGATCCCCAAATGGTATTCTAGGTACTATTAGGTAGTTTTGCATAAAAAAGATGGGTTAGGGACATTGAGTGTTCCTAAGAGAGGAAAATAGTCTTCATGATTAAGCATTGTGAATAAGGCATACCACCATGAATAATAGCCTTTCTTTGGGGTCTTTGATCCCCAAATGATATTCTAGGTACTATTAGGCAGTTTTGCATAAAAAAATGGGTTAGGGACATTGAGTGTTCCTAAGAGAGGAAAATAGTCTTCATAATAGATATTTTCTTCGCATACATGTAAAGGTAAGGGAGTTTTTGCATGATATGAATTTTTGTACTAAAAACACCCATGCATTCTTATTAGCTTAAATCCATATTAAATTTGAATATTAAAAACTAAAAGCGATAAAATAGTTAGATGTGTAATTTTCTTATCATTTACTTCCATGCCATGCATTAGTTCCTTCATATTAAAATGTTTACACACTAACAAATTTGATACCTCTAGATGCTTGAAAGATTTGGTTTTAAGATGGATCTATTAAACCTCAGAATTACCCTCTCCTTGACAGTTTTCTCACTTTTTTCCCTCACTTTCTCATAAGATTACAGACCCCAATCAAGGATAAGTGCTAAGTTTTGTCCTAAGGAAACCATTAAAATAATTGCCATATTATATTTTCATGTTCTTGCTATTTGAGTAGATTTTTTCAATTTAGCTATAGAACGCAGCCTATTCCATAACTAACTGTGGATTCTGTAGCTACTCTCATGGTTTGGCAGATTCTAGGTGTCAAATGAAGAATTAGGCCACATAGGCATTTCTAGAATCATCTCCACATGGATTCCATCCTATTCACTCGGTCCAAATCGACAAAAAAGAAAGCCTAGGATCATGGTCAAAGATGGAGTCAAAATACATTATCAGAAAGCAGTAGGACTCTTGATTTGCTCTTTCGTAGGAAATCAAGAGTCCAACAATCCTATTGCAAATCTAATTCGTATTAGCCACCTGTAGCAAGTTTATCTCACAAATAGTTATGTTATTTTACTTTAAATATCAGTTACATAGAACCAAGAAACAATTCATAAATTAAGTGTTAAATTCAGGATTTTTTCTTATACTCTGTATTCAGACTTTATTTTATCATAATATAAAGTTCCTGTAGTGAATGATTGGTTAAGAGCATCTTTAACCAGCTAGCAGTCTAGCCAAATAAGTTGCAAAGGGCCCCTACACTGGAGGATGTTTTTATTGTTGTTTTTAGTTCAATTTGCATTACTCTGTTTTCAACAAATCTGTTTTCTAATTAGGATAATATTTCATTCTAGTTTTTGATCAATAGCATAGCGATAATTCAAAACTGTGCAGCCTTGTTCTTCTAAGATATTTGATGGAGAAAAATAACTCTATTTCCATATTGAATTAAGATTGAAGTGATAAGAATACACAGTTGCTTAGTTTTTCTTACTGTTTTGTCGACAAAGTTGTCAATTAATTGTCTTAATGTATATTTTCAAAATCCATTTCAAGATGATGATGATCCTAAACTAAATGGTTAAATGTCTAATTCATACAATGATTGAAATTACTCAGTACATTGTTATTAGCTTCATAGGAACTTAAGACTTAAGGCATAATTGACTTCTTATGCAACACTTCAAGAGGTTAATGTTTCACATTTGAATTTTGGAGAAAGCCAAAAATACATTAGTTGTTTACAGTTAGTTTTACATGCTTTCACCTTGTTTCTCTTATATTCTCACTTAGTTGCATACTCTACTTATTTTTCTAGGACGTTAAAGTACAGACAGTTACTTATACTCCATCTCAAGAAGATCATACTTCATAATTGAATGCTAAAGTAACCGGAAGTACTTTAATTGATTTCATTTTCTATCTTTACTTAAAACAAACGCTGCAATTTCATTTTTCGTTTTAAGAATTAGATCCATGGATTAGGACTAACGATAAGATAAGATAGATGCTTTGTTTTCCAAATTAGGTTCTAACTAGCCAATAGTTTTCTATTAGAGAATTAGATTAACTTAGGAAGATTTCTTTAGATTCAATTAAATATTCTCATAGTTTTAGGTTGAACATTCTTAGACATCAAAGAACAAAAACCCCCCAAAACAACATAATATACAAAACAACGAAGTAAGGAAAGGTTAACTAAACACATATAGTGCACCACGAAAGGTTAACTAAACACATATAGTGCACCACACTTCATCAGTTTACAAGCCTCGGTTGATAATTTATGCAAGCAATTCACGACACTAAATTGACTAATCATGATCTTAGATGATTTTTTTTAAATGTTGTTAACATACATATGTGTGTATGTAGTTATTAATTTTTTTTATTTAATTTAATTTAATATTGTTTAAGATGGAGTTGAGTTGTATATTTTTTTTTAATGTAGCAATACGTTTATTGGTTTGTTCTTCACAACTTCTATTCATATTACATTTTAAATGTATGAAATGTTTTGCATAATATGAAATTATATTGTTATTAACTAGCTCATATTCATCTCAAACTTGAATCTATCAAGCACCTAAAGAGACCAATCTTTTAAAATGTAATCTTTTCACCATTTAATTCCATGTTGTGTATTAATTCCTTCATATTAATAAAATTTACACACTAACAAACTCTATACCTCTAAATGCTTGATATATATAGGTTTAAGATGTATGAATATTGGTTTAATATGTTTTAGATGTTTTCACATAGATATCTATTTATGCATGTGATTTATTTATTTTTTTAATTTAATTTAGTGCCATCTAAGATGTAATTGACTTGTATTTTTAAATTTTTTAATGTAGAATTATATTCATTGGTTTGTTCATGACAAATTCTATACCCTATACTACATTGTAAAGGTGAATGAAATTTTGCATGATATGAAATTATATTATTATTAACTAGTGTAGATCCATCTTAAAATTGAATCTATCAATCACTTTAAGGGATCAAGTTTCTTTAAATGTTCTCTCTCACCAAAACACACTACATAATATAATTTTAAGATAGGATTAATTTGTATTTTTCTAATTTTTTTAATGTAGCAATATATTCATTAATTGTTTCATCCCCTTTCTAACCACAGGTAGATGTATTTTTCTCTTCTCAATGTAGTAATGTGTGCACATTATTATTACTTATAAGTCTATATAAATTAAGAATAAATGATGAGAATATTTTTTCCTTCATGTGTTAAAAGAATTAATTACTTTGATAAATTTTCATTTAGCTATTTGTTTATTTTTTCAATTTTAAAAAATGACTTCTTATTTTGATAAATTTTAAAATATAATTTTCCTTTAATTATTTTTTATATTATCCCTCATTTCTTAAATTTTACCTATTTAAATTTTTTTCTTTTCACATTGTTGGTTTTATACTTTAAATATTCTTTTTTTTTCTCATTTCTTAAATTTTACCTATTTAATTTTATTTCCTTTTCACATGGTTGGTTTTATACTTTTTACTATTTTATCATTTTGTTGGTGTTTTTTCTACTTTCTTCTCTGGTATCAAGAGCTTTTTCACATGGTTGGTTTCATACTTTTTACTATTTTATAATTTTGTTGGTTTTTTTCTACTTTCTTCTCTAGTATTAAGAGCTCTTTGAGCTTTTTAAGGATGAAATTATATAATCTATTAAGATAGTGTGTGATTAGCTTTTTTAGAATTTTAAATTCATTTCAATCTTGGTGATATGTATTTAGATATTATTGTTGTTAATTAAAATCATATAATGTATAATTGGACAAGAAACTCTATTAAGTGGACAATAGGGCAAATATAATAAAAAAAACCCTTTCATGTAAGTTTATATATTACTATATAAAGATGATTAATAATTTGAAATAGCCCTCCTTTGAACGAAGAATTCATAAAATTGAAATATCATACATAAAATGTGTGTTATAATCATACTTCCACAAAGTGCTGAAGTATACCATAAAACTATAAAGTGATTCAAAAAACACTTACTACTGGGAACTAAATCCCTTGTTCCAAATAAAGTTACAGTAAATTTTATTAATTGAAGGAATATTTGAAAAAGAAAGTCCAATGAATCACATTGGACCCTTCAATAATAGCAAATAGAAGATATAAGTTCTACAAAACAAATTTGGCTGTACACTCCACTGCTTGTACAAGCATTAGAAAAATTACAAATCTAGTAGCTAATGACTGAGCGAAGAGACTGGAAATGGAGCCGAAGTGGGAGGAATTGTTATATCGCCAAAACCAATTGTTGTGGAAGCAATAACAAATTATGTAACCTCACTTATCATCCCACGGTCTCTAGTTCTGTGAACCTCGCACAGGTGGGCGGAAGTAGACACCAGAAATTATATATCTATATGAATCAATCATGGGTTGAATTCAGGTGTAAAATCCATACATATATTCATGGTTACAGGTATGTCTCGTGTAGGATATCCAGTGAATATAATATTTTACCTCTGCTACAGTATAGGGTACATGAATAGGATAATGAAGAATAATAAGTACCTTCTCTAGCCACAATATTGAAATAGAGGTCAATGATGTTGGCACAATTGTTGTAGCAACCAGGGAGGCATAAATTCTTTGGGAAGCCACTTGCTATAGAATCCGTCCGCTACCCACTACCATCCTCTCCACCATGCACATGTTCATGCATTCACACAGAGCGAGCATGGGAGGGCATGTAGCGCGCTCAAATTTCAAATTTTGAATTTCACATAAAGATTGTGCCGCGAACTTTCATTAATTGAGTTGGCCTGGAAGAACAGTGGTGGAAACTTCTGTTTGTTGTCAGACCTTCGAAGATGTAAACTCACAGGGAAAATGGAGTTGTCGAGAAATCAAGAGACACGGTAATTATTGCCATGCTATGTATGACCATCACCCATAGAAACGTCCCATCCATCTCCAAAAATTCGCACTATAGACTACTCCAAAGTCAAATAGGTTTGGCCTAATGACATTGGAAAGATGGAGCTATCGGAAAATGAATGGTCCATGAATTAGCATGCATGGACATGGTATCATGGATGTTAATAATCGGTATCTTCATTAATTAGACTAAATCGTGGAGCCTCGGGAGTTGGAGTGATAAAATCACCTAAAAATGTATGGACATGTGTAATTATATATCCTATGGTATGGCATGGTGTGTTGCAATTAAGCCACTAATAATTGGATTAGTGACTTGTTCTTAAGAATTTCCCACTGGTTCTCCATCTTCAACGTGACTTGTACATTTATCAGGACCACCATGTATATATAGAGATGCATATAGAACACAACTGACACGTTGTTAGAGAGATTTTAGTGGGAGATTGATCTGAAATGGGGCACTAAAGGATTCTTGTCAAGCTTACAAGAACCTCTCCCACTCCAAAGCTTATTAATTTCCAAGATCTACCTTATGATTAACCAATTGCGGAATTAAAAATGCTTGAAATAGGTGTATGCTTGTGTTTGCCTTTAAACTATCTAATGCCTTAAGTTTTGTTGCTTATAATGATATTTAAATACATGTAACAGTAAGTAATGCAGCAAATAAACAAACACATAAGACAACAATATAATATGGAGTTCACACTAATATCTTGGGCTATGTCTCCTTGAGCCCTAGTCAACTCGACTAGGCTCTTTGGGATTATGGTTGAATTCTTTTACAAGCTCCACGCTCAACTCCATTAGTTTACAACTGAACCTATGGGTTTAGAGTACCATCTTATCCCGTTGGTTGTCCATACTCTGCAGACAGATCTAGGCTTCTCTGGACTAAATTCCTTCAATCAGCGTTTTGAGCTATCTTGAGCTCTATCTTGCACCAACTCCCTCAGAATTATCTTACTGTCTCTGGAACTCCTCCTTCTGTCTTCAACACACATCAGACACCAGCAACAGCTGGATCATTTGATCTCTTTGTTATTCTCTCGTCTTTGGCTCTGGCTCTGGCTCTGGCTCTTAATTCTGGCTCTAGCTCTGGCTCTGGGTCTTCGCTCTGGCTCTTTACGTTATCAATGGTTCACTTGCACTCCATGCGAATCTCAGCAACCTTCAGCTGCTCTATCAATTGAGCTCCCTGTGCTTTTTGTAATGCATCAGTTACAGTCGCCTCCATCATTAAAGAAACTGACAATTTCATCACAAGAATTTGTTTACAAATGGAAAGGAACTAGTGGGCATGGCCACCAGATCGTTTTGCCTTCCTCTGGCCGAAATAGCCAAATAATGGAAATACAAAGGAAAATGCACGCAAAACACATCATGGATGTTTAATCGGACTTCAAATAATATAGAATCATATCTATAAACTTGTCAGATCCATTTTCTTCATCGCTCATCGCAAATCGCATTGCATAAGGCCAAAACCCAATTACACGGAAATACAAAGAAAATCTGCAAATCCGGATTTCAAATAATATGAAATTGTGTCTATAATCCTTATCAGGTCTACCTTTGGTCGCAATATCGCAATCGCATTGTCTCATGGTCAAAAACCAAAATACACAGGAATTCACAGAAAATTTGAAATTCTGGATTCCAAATATTATGCAACCGCGTTCATAAAACTCATCAAGTTCGCGCTTGGTCACAAGTCGCAATCACACGTCGCATTGGCATTGGCTCCTTATATCGGGGATTCGTTGATCACCGATCACCGATATTGGTGCATCGTTATTGGCCCCAATCGCATGTCGCATATCACAATCACAATGTCCCCGGGGGTCTTCCCTTTGACTATGCCGATTGCTGATCGCTGACCATCGCATATCGCAATCGGCTCGCCCAGGGTCCTAATATCGCATGAAAGCCTACCTCTGATCCGATATATCAAAGATCTCTAATCGGGGGTCCTTAAGGCCTTTGGTCTAAGTCCTCCCTTCGAACCTTCCGATGGGATTTTTCCATAGAAAGCCTTTACTCCTCTTAAGTCTCATTTATATAAGAAATTGCCTCCTTTTCAAAGGACAATGGGCAAACTTATTTCTGCAATAACTCCATCATCCGAAGTCCGTTTTAGCCCATTCAAATTGCATTAGATTCAGATTGAAGAGATCTCTGTAATGAGACTACTTCCAAGAGCATCCTTTGACTTTCATTTCCTTCTGTGAGGAATAATTTTAGACTTAGAAGTTTATTCTAGATCCAAAAGACTTATATACTAATCTAAACAGTATATGAGAATACCTCACCCTCTTCTTTCAGCCTCCATACAATTGTCTTGCATAGTGCCTCTGAACCAAAGCCTGTAAGCACTTTGCTTCCTAGATGTGCTTGTTCTTTTGGGAAGAAATGTCTTCCTCCTTGACTTCCTGCAGAACTCATGTTGAGAAGGTCACAGATGGTAGTTTTAACTTCTCTGCCTTGATCATTGATCTAAGGTGACTCAAACCAATGTGAACTTACATCTACTTCAAAAAATTTCATTTGTACCTGTTTGACATACTATCAACAACAACTATTGACAACAACAAGATTATACACAACAATTGGATGGCCTAAACTCTTGCTTCAACAAAAGAAACAATTTTCACATCTTGTGAACACCTCCATGTCTTTACATCTGCATACAAATGATTGACTAGATAACAAGCCAATAAAACATGCCTTTAAAACAATTGACCCTTCAAGTCAAGAATGTAGAAAATATCTCAAGGACTCTTTTCAAAAGATGAAACACTTCATCATCATCTCCATCTTGGAGACCAAAACAACTTTTCTCAAGTCAATATTGTATTACATGCAAGCTTAAAAACAAAGTAATCAACCCTTCATGTTAATCACACACACATGTTCAAATACAAGGAAATCATCAACATCGCTGTATTCATGCACATCATGCTTATGCATGCATTTCATCCTTCAACTTTTGCTTAAGTATATTGTACTTTTGAAGCTGAAATGAATACAATGTTGCAGCAATAAAGTGAGTCCCCTACTCAACTTTTCCATTCACCTTCTTGTTAAAACCTTGCAACTTGCATTTCATTAACAAAGAAATGCAAATAGATGCATTATATCAATAAACATGAAATCTTAATTGGATAAGGACTCTAACCATTTCTTACCAATCCATTTCAAAGGTCCTTTCTTTGTCTGCACATTAGCATCAACATGTGAATCATCTTGAAACACATCATTCATCAAATCTTCCTTTCCATTTCTGCCATTTTCCCTTTCCACCTTCTTCCACTTTTGTGGAAGCATTGTTGGATTCAGAGTCCAACATTTTGCAGCAACATGTCTTTGCTTATGGCAGTAAGTGCAACACATGTGCATCCTCTTATGTTGGGTCCCTATAATACTAGTGATTACCCCATTACTATTGTATTTGCATCCCTTATTAATATTGTTGCGCCCCTATAATCCCCATATTGTTATTACTATGCCCCATAGAATCCCTCTATTGTTATTTTTGTGGCTTTATATTATTATTTTTAGGTCGGCCAGGTTATATTGTGACTCCTTAGACTCCTATATATAGAAATGAGGTTTTTTCATTTGAATCATCCAAGAATTGTTCATTTATGTAATGTAAAGGAGGTTTCCCCATCGAAGAGGCTAAATTCTAAGGCTTTGATCTATCTTTTCTATCTTTTCTTGAGCTGGTTTCATAACATTTGGTATCAGAGTTTTGGATTCTAGAGTTTCACTGCTCCAAATAGGTCATCGTGGAATTTTCACTATAACTCTTTTTCTGCGATGTTTCAGAAGCTAAAAAAAAAACCATTTGAGAAGCAATCGCGTTGAACCTCAGATCCAAATTTGAGAGATTTTCGCGCTATATTTGCAGAGATATGATCTGAGGAAGTTGGTCTTTTTCCAAACTCCTAAATTACATTCCAAATAGGTGACCTAGGGAAAATCGTCATAAATTTCTCTTTGAGCATCATATTAAAATTTAGTAAGGTACAGAAAGAGGACAGATTGTAGTTTTTTCTATATATTTTTCAGAGCCAAAGGTTGAAACAATGACTCGTGGCACGCCGTACAAGTTCACTCTACTGAACTAGTCTATAATCAAGTCACTGTGGGATATTTCACATAACTCTTCTTTGGAGAATCCAATTTGAATCAAACTGGTGGCATTGGAAAGAGGACACAGAGGGCTATTGCAGGTCACAATTTCAGAACTGGATGATCTGAAAGTACATAGATACATCAGAGGCAATATTGAGTGCCTACAAAGTGAAAAGAGGTGTGTAGATTGTCTTAAATTTTTTCTTAAGATTGATTTGAAAATTTATTTTGAAGGAATTCAAAGGGCATAGTAGAGCAATATTATTGATAACTGATACCCCGAGGAAAGAAAATGCAAACACCTAATAAGCAACTTGAAAGCTCTAGCATGACTCATGAAGAAGAGGAAGAAATGCTACACGATATATCAAAATTACAAGAACAAGTGCAACAAATGTCACTCTCACAAAAGCTAACAGAAGCTAAGATAAATGGCATGGAATATAAGATAAAGGGTATGGAAGCTAAGATGGACAATTTGAAGATAGATTTGGAGACATATTTGAAGAGATACATGGCAAATTTGAAGATAGATTTGACAAATTTTTTACAAGAAATACTTACTAATGGTGAAAAGGTACTAAAGGAAACTCATGATGCGAACAAAAGAAATGTTAATCATGATTTCATAGACTCTAATGTGGGATCGAAGACCCACCATATTCCAAAAATCGATATTAGGAAGTTTGATGGCAAGGATCCTACACCATGGATATTACAGATGGAGCAATTTTTCAATCTCAATAATGTGCAAAACACACAAAAGGTACGTACTGCAACTTTATATTTGGAACCATATCAGTTTGTATGGTACTAATGGCTTTGCTCTCGTAAACAAATTATCACTTGGGCAATTTTTACGGAAGAATTGACAGCACATTATGAGGATACAAAAAGCAACACTTTTTTTAGCCAAATGATAAGTCTCAAACAAAAG
>APFE030007133.1:0-20137 GCA_000404065.3 Pinus taeda | reverse complement strand
CCTTCGAAACACAGAATGTTAAAAAATATGATACAGTTGGAAAAACCAGCAGTGGTATTCCTACAAGAAACAAAAAGTATCAGTACAGTGCTTGAAAAGATACTCCGCAAATCCTGGAGCGGAAGTAGATTAGTTTCCGTGGACGCAGTAGGAGCATCTGGCAGGCTATCCATTGCATGGAATCCATAGATCCTGATGCTCCAAGACTTTCATGCTACTCACCATTTCATTCAAGCTAATTTTCATCTTATTGGAACGGACATTCATGGGCTCCTCACCAATACTTATTTCCCACAAGATATGCATCACAAGCTAGATGTACTGGAAGCATTAACAGATTTAAACTCAACCAGACAATTCCCATTGTGGATAAGCGGAGACGACTTCAATCTTATCACTCATCTGGGAGAAAAAAAAGGAGGGCACATGAAGCTAGAAGATGACAGCGCCGGTTTCAAAGACTTCATTCGAAGTAATCAGCTAATAGATATACAGACTTCTAATGGCACCTTCACATGGACGAACAAGCGCAGGGGAGTACACTATATTGCCTCACGACTTGACCGCTTCCTCATCTCAGACAACGCTATACATCTGGGCGGCGACTTTCACACATCCATCCTACCTCAGGGGGGATCGGACCATTGGCCAATCATGTTGAAATGGACAAGACCTGGTAAACACAACAATCGACCATTTAAATATGAAGCCTTTTGGGCTAGTCATCCCAATTTCAAAGAGGTTGTCCAAGAGGCATGGAAGTCATTCTCTCCCCCAGAAGGCGCAAAGATGTTCATATTTCAACAGAAACTCCGACACCTCAAGCAAGTACTAAAGGTGTGGAATATAACTCAATTTGGGAACATCACGGAATCCAGGAAAAAAATGGAGTAGGAAATGAGCACCATACAACAAACCATCATCCTAGAAGGCAGAATAGAGGAATTGGCAGAAAAGGAGCAATCCACATGGACAGCGTTGGAAGCTCGGCGATCACAAGAGGAAATCCTCTGGCGCCAAAAATCCAGAATAAGATGGCTAAAAGAAGGTGAAAAAAATACAAAATTCTTCCATCGCTCTACTATTCAAAGGCGAATGCATAATAACATTGCCTTCATCAATAATAACCAAGGGGAGAAATTAGAAAAGCGTGAAGATATGGAAAGATAACTCAGGGACTACTTTCAGGAAGCACTCAAGGAACAAACTAGGAGCACAACAGCAGCAATACAAGAAGTTACTAGGCACATCCCCAAGCTCATCACAGAAGAACACAACCAAAATTTGCTGCAACCAGTCACAAAGCAAGAGGTGGAGGAAGCAATGGCGCAGTTAAAAGATCGTAAGGCTCCTGGACCTGATGGCTTTACTGCAAATTTTTTTCATGATTTCTGGGAACTAATACACACAGAGGTCTGGGAACTAGTGGAAGAATCTCGTTCCATGCACTGGCGCCTACCCTCTCTTAACTCCACGTTCATTGCTCTGGTTCCCAAGGGGGAGGAAGCCAATACGCCTGACAAATTCAGGCTCATAGCCCTCTCCAATGTTATTTATAAACTCATCTCCAAAGTAGTGGCAAACCGGCTCAAACCTCTCCTACCGCTTCTCGTCCTTCCGGAACAAACGGGATATGTCGAAGGACGCCAAATCATGGATGGCATCATCCTTTCTAATGAGGTTCTCCATTCCCTAAAAATCCTTAAAAAACCTGGTATGATTATGAAGCTTGATCTCTCTAAAGCCTTTGACAAGCTCAGTTGGGAGTATATTTAGAAGATGTTGCTAGCCTTTGGCTTTAATGCAACTTGGACTAGATGGATCATGAGCCTTATCTCATCTCCCTGCTTCTCTGTTCTTCTCAACGGCTCACCATCTTTGCCTTTCCGCTCCACACGGGGCATTCGACAAGGGGACCCCCTCTCGCCCTTCATATTCGTTCTGATGGCGGAAGGGCTCAGCCGCCTTATACATCATGCTGTCTCCTCTCATGCAATCAAAGGCATATCGCTTCATGGCCTCTCCCCCTTATCCCATCAACAGTTTGTCGACGACACCATGCTCTTTGGTCATCCTTCTTCTTCCGAAGCTAAATCCTTCAAGGCCTTGCTTGAGCTGTTCTCTGAAGCCTCGGGTACCTCAATCAATGCTTCTAAATCTCAGCTCTTCTTTTTCAATACCCCTGTCTCCATTCAAAGGAATATTGCGCGCATCCTCGGCTTCACCATTGCAGCGCTCCCGTCCAAATACTTGGGTGCTCCTCTTATGGTCTTTGCTCTCAAGCATGCATCCTGGCGCACGCTCCTGGACAAGCTGGAAGCTAGACTCTCCTCCTGGACTTACCGATTGCTGAACACAGCCAGTCGCATTGTAATGATCAAGTCCGTGCTCCAGGCTATGCCTCTCTACCTCTTCTCCATATTAGCTGCTCCCAAGTGGGTCCTCAAAGCCATTCGAAATCTTCAGCGGAACTTTCTATGGGGATCCACAGGTCTCAACAGGAAATGGGCCCTTGTTAAATGGTCAGAAGTATGCCAACTAAAATCAAAAGGAGGACTAGGCCTGCGGGATCCCATGCAAAGTAATCATACCATGGGAGCGAAAGTATGGTGGAACTGGCTGGTCAAACCTCAAATACCATGGGCAAAATTATGGCAAGCTAAGTATGCGCCTGGCAGTCAATGGGAGGATCTAATTAGAATCAGTCCAAGCATCTCTGGCTCCATGATCTGGAATGCGGCTAAGCTTCACAATGCATTCATCCAGGAGTACAGTTTCTGGGAAGTTCATTCCGGAAACTCAACGCGTTTCTGGGAGGATTCGTGGCAACAACTCCCAAAGCTTGCCACGATGTTCCACAAACCACTCTGGCAGACTTATATGCAGGGCCACAATCTGGTTCGCATCTCCCAATTCTGGCAACAACAAACAAACAATGATTACCAACAATGGAAGCCAGCTTGCTCTTGGCAACCGGGATGGCAAGGCGAGACCCACGCAGATATTGAGGAAGAATTAAACCACAGGAAAATCAAGCCGTCAAACAAGCAGGATAAGCTAAGGTGGGGGAACTCAACAAAAGGATCCTTCACCACGAAAGAGGCTTATATATTGCGATATGCTCCAAGTCAAAACGACAAAGATCCGCTATGGAATAACATATGGCAGCCCAAACTTTGGCCCAAGGTCTCAACCTTCTTATGGTTGTTGAGCAAAAAACACATCCTTACCTGGGACAACCTGCAGAGAAGGGGATTCATTGGGCCCTTAATATGTCCAAATTGCTCTCTCCAGTCGGAGACCATACCGCACCTCATGGAGACCTGCCCTCTTGCAGCCCACCTCTGGGATCAAATAGAACGATGCAACCAGAGAAGAGTACACCGTCAGGGAGATATTGCAAACTTGCTGAGAACCTGGCACAAGTCGCCGTATAAAAGTCCGCTGCTGAACTCTTTGTGGTCTCTCATCCCAGGATTCCTATATTGGTCCCTATGGAAGGAAAGGAATAACAAAGTTTTCAACAATAAAAAGTGCCCTTTTGACATCCTTTGGCTACTCTTCAAACAAAGCATTCAAGAAACTTTGGCGATAAGAAAATGGCAGGAAACAGACTGGCCCTCCTCGCCTCAAGAGCAATACATCTGGAAATTATGGGATCTCCACATTGCTTGCACTCCTTCGGCTCCTACCTCATCATCTCCCAAGCTTGTCTCCCCTGTGCATTGGACACCCCCAGTATCATCAGCCTTCAAACTCAATTTCGACGGCGCAGCAAAAGGAAATCCAGGACCAGCTGGATACGGAGGGGTTATTAGAAACGATCAAGGAATCATTCAGCACATTTTCTTTGGCTCCATAGGCAATGACACTAACAATGTTGCAGAACTGGAAGGCCTATGGAAGGGCATCTGTATAGCCGATCAACAAGGGTACTATCCGTTGGTAGCTGAAGGAGACTCATTGATCCTCATCAATGCAGCCATTCGAATACAGGCAGGATCACCTGCCGCCAAAGTAGCTTCCAGTTGGAGATTGCTCAGCAGACTCGAAGCACTGGAGGACCGGCTCAGGAGTCCCAATAGCATAATCTTCCAGCATGTTAAGAGATCCGCCAACAAGGTAGCAGATCGCCTGGCCAACCAAGGAGTTAATCTGAATAGCTCCCCCTTCTCAGGTCATCTCAATGACTCAAAGGACATTCAACTTCAACAGGATTGCCTCTCTCTGGCAAATCAGGACCTTCTACCCCTGGCTGTGGGTGATTAGTGTGAACGTAAATGAAGGGGCTGCCTCATTAAGAGGCAAGTGGCAGCTCGCTTCAGACATGTGGATGGAAGCGTCTCGAGATTGCTTCCTTCGTCCGGCCTGGTTAAATGCGGCCATTACTTCGCATGGGAGAACGGTCACACGGAATTCTATTTCAGTCGGCCTCCTCTGCTCGACGATGCATTGTGCAAGGTTGGTGACGGTGGGTATGGTCTGTATCTGGTCTCGTGGTTTAGTTTTCAATTTGCTCAGTTCCTGGATGAGGTTGATATGGTCGAGTGTGCCAGGCTTTAGACCTCGGCCCTCTATGCAGAAGGCCTTGGTCTTCATCCTGGCTCGCTCAGGCTGTCTAGTTTGTATGCTTCATACGAACTTGGTACCTATGCATTCTCGTTGGCTCCAAAGTTTCAGGGCTCTGTGCCATACACTCAGCGTAGCTCTGGTTCATTACGGTCAGCAATCTGGGGTGGTAAGCTCTGGTTTTTTCCTGTCTGTCATTTCTATTGATTTTCACTCACCTGGTCAGCTTTTGTGTGGAGAAAGGCTCTTTTGGACTCCAGGTGGAAAGATATCAGAATGCCGCATGAGTGAATGCGGCAACCTTGTCGACAGGGTGGCTCAAGAGGTGGCGCTCGTGGACGTGCTTCTCCTCTGCGGCCCTCAGCCTCACTCGGCTCTCCTTCCGAAGAAATTAACTCACCAGGTGCTCGGCGGGGTCGAGGCAGAGGAAGAGGGCGAGGTGGCACAGCGATGTGCTCGCTCGGCTCTCACCCTTCCACTCGGTTCCGGTTCCCCTGCGTTTTGGATAACGCCACCTTCTTTGTCACAGTCCGGCTCGAGAAATGTGAGCACGGCCATACCAGTAGCTCCAGCGGAGCCACGACCACCCTCGCCTGTTCAAAGCTCTCGACTGCAGCTTGCAGAGGCCTCGGGTGCGGCTACGGGAGCAACGGCGGGAACAAGCGAGCCTGCACGCAATGAACCTCCCTACACGGATTCAAGCGCCTCTGATCCCTACGCCTTCCGAGTGGTGGAGGAACAACCGTCCACCTCCATGGATGAGTAAGTCCTCTGCTTGGCTGCGCTTACAGTTCCAGAATGGCGGCTCCATGTTTTTTGCACGATTCTTATCATCGTATGTTATGTCTGTTAAGTGTCTTGGGATAGGTATGAATGAAAGCTCTGAGTCTGTAATGGGTTCGGGTAGAATAGCTCAGTGTCTGTTATGGGTTTGTTTGGAAGATCCATGTCTATTACGTGTCTCTTTTTGGATCGTATGGAAGTTCCGTGTCGCTTCGGCAGGGATAGAAAGCAATATGGCGAGTAACTAGTCTGTTATGGGTTCGGGTCTAGAGTTAGTGGATAGTCCCTTTGTTCCACAGTTTTTCAATTGCATGTTCAGTCGTAGCGCACTCAAATGTTCAGCGGCGGCCATCCTAGCATGGCGGATGTACTCTTTTGTAACACTTTTTGTATAATATAATAGCAGTAGTATAATTTACACAAAAAACAAAAAAAAAACTTTTACAGATTAGTTGTGAGGGAGAGAAGTTGCATAGATCTATAAATCTTTGGGGAGTGAAGGATGTGCGAAGGACGGGGTATGTGCAGGAGAATGAGGGTATAGAGGGAACTTTAATCAATTTAAATATGAACAATTCTCAAATTAATATTATTATATTTCATTATGTGGATCTTTCTTGTGTGAAGTTTTCCTTGTGTGGGGCTTTTACTATGTGGAGAATGGGGTACGTACAAGAGGACGGGGGTGCATAGGGAACTTTATTTAGAAGGGTTGAAATTAATGTTAAACTATTAATGTTATTGTGTGCAAAATGAAGGATGTGCGGAGAACAAGGTAATTGATTTAACTACAAAAAGAAACTGTAATTCACAACGTAATAATATTTCACATTTTCCTATTACATATATGTGTATTTGTCTAATATACAGATTAATGTTGGTGGGTGCTTTGATGCAGACATTGTTATGTTATTTCTTTGCCCAATGATGTGTGTTACTAGGGACTATAGGATTCACCCCGTGGTCAAAATGTGTTGACTCTAAATTATTTGGTTGTTTCGATTTTCTCTTTGGACGATGAATGCATAATTAATTTAACTATGAACAAATCTTGAATTAATATTATTATGTTTGATTGTAAGGATCTTGCTTGTGTGAAGCTTTCCTTGTCTGAAGCTTTTACTGCGCAGAGAAAGGGGAATGTGCGGGAGAACAAGGGTGCAAGTGGAACTTTATTCTACATGGACTAAATTAATTTTAAACTAATTTTAATTTAAAACTTTTACATATTTACCTATGCGAGAGAGTAGTTGCATAGAGCAATGAATTTGTGTGTAATGAAGGATGTGCAGAGGACGATGTATGTGCATGAGAACTAGGGTGAATAGGGAACTTTATTTCGTGGACGCATAATTAATTTAACTATGAACATAAACCTTAATTCGTAATGCAATAATATTTCACATTTTCCTATTACATATATAATACAAATTTACTTAATATACAACATGATTAAGGTAGGGAAGATTGAGTTTATGTTTTGTACAATAAAAGTTTCGAATCCACTTTCCTACTCCACATAATTAAAGCATTCATTGTTCTTCAATGTTGCTTATAATTAAAATGTTTATCATGTATCATTCCTGTGCATATTACAATATTAGTCTCTATTATACAGGGATACGAAACATTGTCAATCCGTAAGGATGTGTAGAGGACGGGGTATTTGCGGAAGAACGGGGTATGTGCAAGAGAAAGGGTGCAGACACGAAATTTAAAACTACTCTTTTGCAATTAAAACTTTTATATATTTAGCTACGCGGGAGAGTAGCTGCATAAAGCCATGAATTTGTGCGAAATGAAGGATGTGCGGAGTACAGAGTGTGAATCTATGTGCAATGAAATATCTGTGGAGGGTGGGGTACATGTGGGAGAACTAGGTTGAAGAGGGAAATTTTTTGCAAAGGCAGGAAATTAATTTTACATTGTTTTCCATTAAATGGGCACAATTAGAAAGACCAATTTGTAAACTAGAAACAACAAATATTTCATATGTGTGTTGCTAGTGACTATAGCATTTTCCTAGGTGTCAATGTGTATTGAAACTGTATTATTTTAGTGTGATAAAAAGTTTCATCTGCAGTGTTTTGGTTATTCGGATAAATTTCACGTCATCGGATTTTGATAGCTAGATAGGTTTTGAAGTATTCACTATGTATGGAATCGAATTTGTGAACCTTTTTAGCGGGAAATCCATATCTTCTATTTACAAAATCGACCTTGTTGATGAGCACCTTCTGGAAAATGACTATAAAAATAGAGCAAATAGAAAAGAGACTTATAACTCTAGCCTTTTGTAGCTAAAACCCCTTGCTCTTTTTCATGTTTTCTTTATATTATCACTCTGTTCTTTCATAGTAACCAGTAGCATGTTGATATTGTCAAAATTTGATAGAATTCACTAACATAATTCATCTTGAAGTACACTAAAATTGATGGCATTCTCAGATTCAAAATAAAAGAAAATAACTAGAACTCTCATAGACCATGCTATTATTAACCCAAATAGTAATGCAATTGTGTAAGTTTTGACATCATTGGACAAAGCGGTGGGGTGTTTCTTTGGTTACTTCTCTAAGTCTGAGAGAAATACAAGAGTTGTTATTGCATTTATCTTGTATTATTTCATTTTAATCTCCTTACCATTGAAAACTTTTACATATTTAATCGTGCAGGACAACAATTTCATAGTACTGTGAGGAATGAAGAATGTATGGAGGATAGTGTATCTACAGGAGAATGGGGGGCATAGAGAGAAAACTTTATTATGGAAACATGAAATTAATTTAACTAGGAACAAAAAGAAACATTAACTAAGAAACATTACTATTTCCTTTTAAATAATAAACATTAATTTACACCAATAAGTTTACTAGAAACGATTAATCATTAATACGAAAAAAAAAAAAAAAACATACTTTTTATATTCTTTTGATTAAGAAGAAAGTTTCAAATTCATAAAACTTACATTCATTCAATCAACAAGATGGAATATCTAAAATCAAATATATCAAAAGGTTTTGTACTTGAAATCAAACTTTGTATAGAATCAAAAATCTAAAAACAGTTCGACTTCCAACAGGCTCCCAACACAAAAATGTAGCTCGTTTTGAGCCACTCAATCCTTCTACTACCACCATTAACAACAAACAAATGGAGTCTTGGATCATTGTCCAAAGTGTTCATTTTCTCATCCAACAAGATTTCTGATGCTTTCGCAACACACTATATGCCCATATTCTCAACACATAACATTATACTTTAATGATTTTTTAACAAAAGCTAGGTATATTCATTTTCACTGAGGCCCTTGAGCATTTAGCAACTCAGAGGTGACAGAGTCTTGTTTGTTGCTAAGATTTTCCTACTTCATGTTTCTCTACCTTCTCATTTCCTTGGTAGGAATTGGCATGACCTTGACCTCTTTACCTACTTTGTGATTCCCAAATGATTGGTGTAAAGAGTGGTCTTGCCTACCCACCAATGTAGGGGTTCTTGGTCGGTACTCCTCATGCCACTCCCATATGCATGAGGATCAAAACTCGATCTAGTGCTACAACCCCTTTTTGCAGGTACTGCTCAAGATCGTAGGGCCTTCTCATAATTGCAAGGATTTCCCATAATTGTTGTCATGTCAACTTAACTCATGCAGTTGTGACTTTTCATGTAAACCATCCTCCTGAGTGAAAGGAGCCCTTTCTTTTCCGAGCCACCTAGTGCAATTAGATTATACTAGACCAGCAAACAATATAGGATATTCCTCATTGAATTTTTTGTTGTTGTTACCATTCCTTTAACTTTTCTTTGTACTAATAGCATGGCTTTATATATTCCTCCCACCATTGTTGTGCTACTCTTCTTGTCACGATTATAGATTGTTCTACTCTGTTGAACTCTCATAGACACTAAAATTTCCTCTATCAGTTCTTCTACCAGCTTCCCTCCCTTGGTTTGTGTTTTATAAATATGGCAGACCCACAACATTTACTATTTCCCATTGCGATCATTACATTGGCTTCATTATTAGTACTTGCAGATCCAAATCGTTACACTTATGTGTGGAATGTGTGTTAAATATTTTTTAATTCAATTCGAAAAGGATGGCATACATGTGCCACCTCTCAAATTGATACTAATTCTTGCTACCATAATGGTCATTCAATCATATCATCCTGATACCCAATGAGTTGAAATGGCCACCCGCATGCTCTTTTTTTGCTGTCAGTATGTGATTCGGGGATAGTATTAATTGTTATATTTCAATTCAATTTTCATTAAAATAAAAATTATGGTCATTCCTTCTTCAAACATGGTTATCATTACATTGTTTACTGTCACCCTTACTCTTGCCCAAGATTTTTGTTGAACCAAATTGTTGTATGCCATCAATATTTCATCCAAGGCATTGGGACGATAAAAAATCTAGATGATAGTCTTTCTATCTCTGATAGATGATCTATCTAGGGATGTGTCATGAATCCATCATTGTGTTGCCTTGCTTATTAACGTAGTAACTACGAATCATTTAGAATTATAGCGTGAATAAGAGTGGTGACTATGGCTACAATTAGATGAAGGGAATCAAAGTTGCATGGTCTTAGAGAATCAGAAGACTAGTGAACATTATTTATGGGTGTGAAACCATAGGGAATCGAAGAGATGATGTACTCTACATAGCTTATTCCATTGATACATGATGTAGTCTTATTAAAATTAAGTGGCTTGAACCATTTTAAAAACAATATTATGCAAAAGTAAGGTGTGTCAGAGAATTGTGAAAAGGGAGAGTGCATGCAGAGGTGTGACCATTTAAAAATATTGTGTTTCTTATTGCACCCATTTGTTCTTATGCTCAAATCACAAATCAAAAGGTCTAAGTTTCATGAATATTTTGTAACATAATTTTAATAAGTAACGTGTATATAGTTGCATTGGACAAGTGTTCATCATGCATTATTTTTTGGAATGCATGTTGCCAACGCATATTCGACTAGTTCTCGGGGGTCTCGTTACAAATGGTTTTTCTCAAAGTTGTTGAAATCGATAGTTAAGAGTGTTATTCTTAGTATTGTGTGATTTTCTCATTAGCATAAGAATCATGCACATAAGTTGTTTTCGAAAATAGGTACAGATTTTAAAATATCTATATTAGGTATGTTGTGGTTCACTTGTTTTGTGATTCTATATCTCGTTCATATAGAATAGTTATACGTGAATCGATGTAGATATGAATACATTATTAATGTGTATATTTTATTTTATCTTATGGATTTATTGTGTGTAGCTATATCGTGTTTTTTATTTTCCTATATGTCGTTTATCTTGCAGTTATCTTGGAGCAATAGCTCATAGTGAATTTGGAAAATGTTTGATGTGTGATTGCTAAAGCATCAATGGAGAAGCATTTGTTTACCATAAAAGGAGATTGTACAAATGCAATTCTAATGTAGCATAATCTATTTCGTTTAAACAATTTTCGATATGATGTAGGAGATTGCCTATTCGATACTGTGCAAACTCTATTGCATTTTAGATACACATTAATAGATTTACATGAAGGAACGCTAGAACATTTCAGGAATTATTTACATGAATGGAGCATTGAAGAAATATTATCTTATGAACATGAATTGACTATAGATGCATTGATACAAATGCATGGTATAAATAGCCTGAATGTTTACTTGGAAAATATAACAAAATCAGCTTCAAATTCTATGGTTACGAAAGAATGAGGACTTTAGGGGGACATATCTTGTATATATTAGCTATCTAATTGACTAAAAATTTCAATAAGACTTCGGTCAAAGATGACAATGAAAATCTATTTGCATTTTAATTCAAATTTATGCAAATAAAGTTATATTTTGTTCCATGACGAAAATTCAATTGTTGGACATTTCAAATGCAAGAAAAATTGTTCAATAAGAATTGATCATGAACATATAATAAATATAACAATGTATGAACAAGTAGAACATAGATGGATGAAAATGGAAGAAAGCATGAGTAGACATATGTTTAAGATATTTTTCGGGTTCAAGAGTATTTATGGTCAGATTTGTTTTGAAACAGTATGTCAATTGATGGTGAATGAATATGATGATCCCTTTTTACGATACATATTTCATGGACTTTTCACAATGCAATCATGCATAATGATTTGTTTGCATTAAACTACACAGAAAAATACATGAACGAACGTGCAATTATGCAATTTCCTTGAATAGTAGATTGGAAGGGATACATTATACAAATAGCAAAGCCATATTAAAAATTGAAGATATATGGTGTGCTTTTTGTTTATGATTGGATATGGTATATCTTGAATATAACTAAATATATAGAAGAATCTAATAAAAAAACATAGTGAGATTAATGCAAGTGAGTTTGAAAACATGAACATAGATGAAAATGACATAGAACTTGAAAAGAAGTTTATCAATCCAAAGAATAGATCTCGACTATCATTGCATTAACTCAAAAAACATTAAAAAAAAAAAAAAAAAAAAAAGGACATTTTTTGAAATAAGTGTTCTTAGAAAACTATGCAAGTGACTAAATTCTATCTTTAAGAACATCAACATAGATGAAGTACTATGTAACTTAGTACAAATCCTGTCAATGTAAAAAAGAGATCAAGTTGTTTGTTGCATGAACTCAAAAAATATGTAAGAAACAATAATGTTATGGAAACAAGTCTGATTAGAAGATGATCAAAGCGGCGAAAGTCAATACAGAATATTATATTTTCTAATAAACATAAAGAATCATTACAGATGTTCAATTATACATTTGAAACAATGGTCAACCAACAATATTTAAAAAAATACAATATGTTCTAGTTTATGATTATGCAATATGAAATCAAACCTAGTTTAAAAGAGATGCCATAGAAAAACAATTCATCAATGTGTCGAAAGTTAAATGTATATGCAAAAAATGCAGAAAAGTATTATACATTAACATATTTATCAAATTGATAGTTCCAAAGCGAATTAGGCATAACAGAAAATTTTCCATAGTGAAAGAAATTTATGAATTGGAGGAACGACTCATATCATTAAGACTACCATTTTTTTAGGTACAAGAACTTGGACAACGTTTTAGAAAACCACAATTAGTATTGATTGGTGGATTAATCAATGTACTTGCTCACACATCTCAAATTCAAATTTCACTTCCTCGTCACATAAATGAATCTAGTACAGTGGTTTGGGAAATTGAAAGATGTTTAGTGTTTAAAAGCATATTTTTTGTTGGGATAATACATGTTCATAATGTCATGAATGCATTGAGGTGATCATGTAAAACTTCACTATATAGACTAGAGAATGTTAGAAGAAACGAAAACTCAAAACAAGTCTTTGATCAAACAAGGATGCATGTATATCTTAAACAGATATAGAAATAATGATGATTATGATTACTATGATCAATATCCAATAACAAAAACACTATTACATGGATTTAGCAATTCATATAGTATTTATGATTTTCGTAATAATGAAATAAACATTGCTCCGGGTGAAGGTTATATGCCTTTGGGCATATTCAAAGATAGGTATTCAGAAGAGATGAGTTTTCCCACATTATTTTACGGGAAAAAATTATCATACAGTGTTACAAGAAACTTTACATATCACAATCTTGCTCGATGGGAATTTTTGCATCAAGATCATGATTTTGTGCATTATATAATGGTTTTTTTTACAAAAATGAGTGAAAATTATCCTTAGTAAATTATTCAGTTGTATTTGGATTCATATAAGAAAATGACACTTAAAAGGAAAAAAAAACTAATAGCTAGAGAAGTTAAAACAAAGGCAAATTTGAACACATTTTGGCATCGAACATTGTGTATAAGGATCTTAGATGGATATAAACATCACCAGACTATTTTTCTTGTTTATGCGAGAAATTATATGTGATGATCCTATAGTTTGGTCCACTGAATTTCTTTGTTTCGTTTAGCAATGTTGAACATATCTAGGAGCCTTTAGTAAAGGCTTTGCAACAAATACATTGAGAGAAAAAATCGTCGATTGTGAAGCAGAGGAAGATGATATTGATACCTTGAAAAGAAATGGCCTAGTTACTTGTGTATGATATTATAGAAGTAGAATGAATGATCTACGTTAGTTAATTTTACATGAGTCCAAGTATTTTGGTGACGTCGTTGACTATTTCTTTGTAATAGAATTTCAAAATTGAGGAAGCCAGCATGAACATGGATTACTATGGATAAAAAATACTCCTATCTATGGAACAAGTACAAATATTGACATTGAAATTTTTGTTGACAAGTACTTGTGTTGTGATTCAACTAAGACACCTACAAATATGAAAACTATTCGATGTCATTGTCATACAAACACTCGTAGGAAAGTAAAACAGATTCATTGCAAGTTTAATTTTCTAATTTTTCCAATGCCAAAGATACTAAAACTTGAGCCTATGGATTTCGACAATGCAAAACAAAAGCGAATGCAAGAATTATAGTTGATGCACTAGAGAATATGGAACATGATGAGACATATACATTTTATAGTTTTCTTGAAAAAATAGGTATAAGAAAATCTAATTCTATCCATGCACTTCAATGTACTCTGAAATGAAGAACTATTATATTTAAAAGAGAACCAGTAGATATATGGACTAATAGCTTCGATCGACATATCTCGTTAATCTAGGGTGAAAATAATGATGCCCAATTTGTACTTGACTCATATGCTACAACTACTTATTGTAGTTCACATATGACAAAGCTAGATGAAACAATGACATTGATGTTTAAACGTGTACGAAGTGAATGTCAACAAAACGATGTTGATATCATAGAAACCATTGAAAAACTTGGAAAAGCTTTATTGAACTTACGACAAATGCCTGCACAACAAGTTGTATATATAGTTTTGGCAATGTCGTTAAATACTAGTTCGAGAAAATGTATATTTATTAATACTTCAGAAATAGATGATTGAATGCTTTTACCAAAGAAACCAAAATACCTCAAGCGTGAATTGGATGATTCATAAAACATAACATGTTTATCAATTATCAATTATTATGTTCAAGGACTATAAAACATTGAATATGTATGCTTAGTTGAATTGGCATTTTACTATACACGACAAGGCAAGAAAACAGGAGGCATTGAGATACCATATGTTATAAGATACGTAAAGTATAATAAACATATTGATCCTGATAACTACTACAAAGAACGATTAATGTTGTATGTCACATATCATATTGATGAGAACAATTTTAAGGAACAATATTCAATTTGGGAGAATGCATGTTTTTTATTTGAAAAAATCTTAAATGTAATGAATGAAAATTCACGAACAAAATAATGACAATGTGGTCTGATATTGTTAGCATAATAGTTGAGCTTGAAAACAAAGCGAGTGAATTTTTTAAAAGAGATGTACTTACATATGAATAAATAGATAATGAAAAACGTTATCAATAATACGATATTGAATCAAATTTTTAATATCTGCAAATTCTATAAATGCAAAATTAATTATTGAGAGACCTTACCAACTTGTAAAATAACCACAGGTACTGGAAGAAACATAATTCTATGAAATCATGAGAATACTTAACCCAAAATAGGAAAAAACAGTGACTGAGAAAAAAAAATCCAAATCAGCCATTGTATGTACTTATAACAAGCGGTGCGGCCATTGGAAAAAAAAATCACTATTATAGCAATATTCCAATCTCTAATTCGCTTGTACAACAACATATTTGGATATGGCACAACTCAACTAAAAGGAATCGTAATAGCATATACAAGAAATGCAACATTGAATGCAGGTGGTATAATTTTGCATTTCGCATTCCATTTACCATTTAACAAATAATAATAGCTTTTTCTTAAAGATGAAAAGTTATACACATTGATAAAACGTTGTGAATAACTTTGTGTTATCTTGATTGATGAGACATCTTTGATAGGTTCAACATTTTTATACCAAGTTGACAAAAAATTACAAGACATAAAGCATACTCCTTTGGCTTATTTTTGAAATATTGATGTAATATTTCTCGGTGACTTGTTCCAAATGCAACCAAACAAAGATTCTCTAATTTTTTAGCAACCAATTTTAGCAGGGGAAAAACAGTATACGATTTCTGGAAGGAAAAAGTGAAATGTTATGAATTGTGTACCACAATGCATCAAAAAGAAAACAAATTCATTAAAATCCTTAACTAAATGTGAGTGAATCAACAAAATGATGAAGACATAAAATATATAAACAATACGTGTTATAGACCTTCTCCATTAGATCCATTATTTCCATATCTGTTTTACGGGAACTGGGATGTATAGAAGCATAATGAAAAAATGTTGTCACATGTAAATGAAGAGCTAATAGTTCTTGATGCGATTGAGGAATCTCAGAGGAAGGAAATAGGATATATAGCATAGGAGAAAACAATCAGATTACTGTCAATAATCCTTATCAAATGCAATGTTCTTGTTGAGCTATATGTGGGGAAATATAATACAGAATATAGCCTTGTTAATGGTGCAGATGGAATATGCAAAAAATAGCAAACATGTTGATGTGTTATGGATAGATTTTGTAAATCCAGAACTTGGTAAACTACAAAGAAACAAGTACAGTGAATTATATGATGAAAACATTTCACCTAATTGGAATCCAATATTACATGTTCCAAAACCATTGACATGTCATAGAAAGAGCTTTAGAACTATAGTGCGGAAACAATTTACAATACAACTAGCATGTGCTAGAACAATTCATCGGTCACAAGGTTTAATTTTGAATGGACTTGCATTTGATACAAGTGGCATATTGACACATGGACTAATTTACATATCATTATGACATGTTAGAAATAGCATGCAATCGTTGTATCTTCTTCAAAATAACACAAAAGAACTTTTGTGTGAATAAGAAAGTATTAGAAGAAATGAAATGCTTAAGAACTAAAGCATCATGGAAATCAAGATACATAGAGAAGTCGATAGCAAGTGCGAGTACTTTAACAATTACAAGTTTGAATATGCAAAGTCTACATGCTCATGTGAATGACATTGTGTGTGATAAAGACCTAATGAATGCTATGATTCTCCGTATCCATGAAATGTATCTAAAATTTCTGTCATCAAATACTGAATTTTGCAAATTCAATTTCAACATATCAAATTGTCATCATGGAGTACTTACTTGCATACAAGAAAACATAGAAATTGTATCAACGAAAAATGTTTGCAATAACAAAATTGAACTTGTTTTGTCATAAGTATATTTCCAACGCCAAATATGCATAATAAATGTATCTGTTGTGCCACTTATATATGTTTCAACAATCATTGAAGCGATAAAAAAATTAAGGGCACAATTAGCTCATGTTGATTACATTTTTATACTTATTGGAGATTTCAATATTGACATCAATTAAAATAACAAACGAAGTAAACAATTATGAGACTACATGTGGTGCGAAAAGTTATAAGAAGTAACGATAAATTTTATTTCCAGGAATAAGAAAATTATTGATCACAATTGGAAATGTTTTCCTCTTCAACACTGCCATGTTCATATTTCACAATCATACTAGAGTGATCATGATGTAGTTCATGCTTCACTACACTTTGTGTGATTATAAACTTGCATAAGCAATACAGTTTTTTTTTTGAAGCAGTAAAGTTCACTAGAAATTATAAATGAAATACAACATATTTTTGTAAATCTTAGTTATTTCATATAAGTTGTAATGGTACATTTGTTTGTTCATACTCATGTGGAGTCTAAGATTCATAAGTAATTAATTTAATTGTTCCTGTTGGACACCTAATCCTCAATGGGTTAGTGTGGAAGTCGAATGGACAAAAGCAGTCCAAGAGACCTTAGGATGTGAATCCCAACAGTCACAACAATTTACTATAAATGTATATCTCTTGTTAATAAAAATTGTACTGCATGTTTTATCTTTCATCTCTCTCACTCACCATGTGTGTTTAACATGGTATCAGAGCAGGCGATCGCTGGTCCTGCTCCAATTTGAGCCACTTGTTTTTGTGGTCTCTAAATATGTCAGTTCTGCGTTACCTGACCTTTGCCGCACTGCACATATGTTTGCCATATACCATTTATAAAACCTGTGCCCTGCTCTTTTGTTGCGCTGACATCCTGACCTGACATTGAAACGTTTGAGCGCTGCTTTGCCTCTGTCTGTCCAGTGCTGCTCTGCTCTCTGTCCACTGCTTTCTGCCTGAACGTATTGAACGTTGGCCTGACATGCATTAAACTATCGATGAAGCTGCATGGTGGAGATGCGTATTGAACGCTGTAAATAGCCGAACGTTACCATAACGCCTGACAACGTTCTTCGAACAGCGGCATACTAGTATTCAAACTGCACGTTGAAACCCTTGATTTTTTGAAATGCATATGGTATCTGCGTTTTCATTTTGGTGAATGCATATGACTGTGGTATGACTGTTGGATGCGTTTTGAGTTTGAGTGGATGCGTAAGCACAGTTTGTGGTCTGCTGGAATAAAATGTGTCTGAGTTGGTCCAAATCTTCCATCTCTAACGATTGATTTTCCATGAAAATCTCGAGACCATTCTCCACCAACAGCCCATGATTTGTTTGCTCTGTCTTCAAGACCCAGATTATTAGAATCCTTTTCTGCTTTAGCAACAGGTATAGAAGACGAATGTCTGTAGGACTCCGCATCATATGAAAAATATGGGAAGTTCGTGGTTGAATCATTCACATAATCAGAAGAGCGCGATGGTGAAGATGACGTACTAGATTGCAACGACGGATGAAATTCTGATCTGCTCTTAGAATTTGCATCCTCAGCTTTGTATTTTTCAACATTGAAAAGACCGACCTTTGCAGATCTCCCACGCATTAACTTCTCATTATTCGTCCATGAAGCATGATCTTTGACCCATTGTCTTTCAAGTCTGGAAACGCTTTTGTAATTGCAGTTCATCATCGGTGTTTTATCCTCGGCCTCCACATTTTGGTATCAAAACATGCCATTCAGGGCAGATCTTGGAAAAATTTGACTTTTGGAAAAATTGAGTAGATGGCTTAATACTCTGTTGACCTTACAATTACACGATCTTGACTGATAAGCTTGAAGTAGAGCTATATGCTAGTTGAAGAGCTCTCTGGACTGTCTTGGATCTTTGATATATACTAAATTTCTAGCAGTGATGTCTATTGAAGCCCTAATATATTTCTGGCATAGGCAATGGCTCATATATCAGTTTAAAGAATTGCGATAATATAACAGCATTAGTAAAGATATCGTGTCTTTTGGAAGAACACAGGTAAAGTCAGAGTAGCTGGAAGACGAAGACTGTGTAAAGCTTCTAATGATGATATTACTTTGAGTTCTCATTGTTCGGTGTCTAATGAATCGGCAACTAGTGAAAAAGATGATGGTGGTTATTCTGAAGGAAGCAATGCAGGATGCCAAGGGTTCAATATTAAATAGAGACAGGATAAGATATCTTCGAAAAATGATTTGGATGAAATAAATTCAAGGCTTGGTTTTCTAAGCATCAAAAGTTCCAAACGTGTAGAACACTCCATAACTGTAGAGTTAGATAATGCAGAGCCGCGGAAAACTCTCAAAAACAAGATTTTAGATGCTTCGAATTATTTCAAGGATGGTTCAGGCAGTGAATGTGATGAGTCTGGAGCTGAGGTTGAGGACAGAAGGGACAAGGTGAACAGTATATGCGATGAAGAATCAGCAGGTGATGAGGAATATATAGGGCATGTCGAGGATCATGAGGATGGAGTTGATACCCTAGTCCATAGCTCAGATGCTCCAGAATTTGAGAGTGCTTTGTTTGCTCTGTCTTCAGCGTATGTTAAGGTTGGTGACGGCGAAGAGGATTCTGCTGAATCTTCAAGGTGCACTGAATTGCATACTGGAAATGATAACAGGGATCACAATCAAGCTATTAATTTTGTGAGTTTTAATGCAAAACATGTACATGGCCTTGGTACCATTCATTATCTTTTCGAGTAAGAAAATATGCATCAGATATAAATATGTCACTGTATTTATTGTCATCATAGAGGCTCTGGATCACCAATCCCAACAATGGTGCTACCACTTCCAGACATGAACACTGCATTATATTGACCGTGATTTGTTCCAAGCACTTGTTGTTTTAGCTTTTTCAAAGATGGTAATACTTCAAAAGCAGGAGGCTCCAGACCATTGATGTAGACATTTTGAAAAATTCCATTAGTTGATATCTCTTCAAGCAAACGAAGAGGATCTATTGTACTAGCTTTATTCAGCTGAAAGCGCTTATATACTTCAACAGTTGAACACTCTTGCTGTGGTTTCATAAGAACCATAGGAGTATCTAAGGAAATTGGAGGGGGGATATCTTGCACAAGTTTTGCCAAGACAAGTTCCCTTGGATTCAAAGCTGGTACAGGAAAATATCTTTTTGAGGCCTAAATTGCTTGTAGCTTTGTTGGAAGTTAAATTCTTAGGTGAATTGAAGAAAATTCATTTTTTGAGTGAGGATTCTGTTTTCCAGATATCACCATTCTTTGTGTGCTGAATCTATTGCAAGTTGATTGATTTGAAGTATAAAAGAGCAATTGGTGTTCATCTTTTCCTCATTGTTTTACTATTTTTTGAGGATTAAAAATGGCTCCAATTAGTGCAATATTAGAGTTAGTGGACAATCTAATACTCTCTACTATGAATAATACAGTCACATTCAGCAAGGATTTTCCTCAGAAAATTCA